>JAWMRA010000072.1:4552127-4610198 GCA_035584735.1 Pseudotriccus pelzelni | reverse complement strand
TGGAGCAGAGAGTGCTGACAGCTCCGTGTGCCTGTTCGCAGCCTGGCACTGTCCACAGGGACACGCTGGGCAAAGACTATTAGAGGGAAAACAACACTTCCTGTAAGAGGGCTTGTATTAGTCAATTAGTTGCTTCATTGCTTTAATTGATTAATTACTCAGTTACTTAATTATTTACTTAATTAGGGTAACTTAGTTATTTAGAGTGATGTATTGAGGTTTTTCAACTGATGGTTTTCATGGCAGTTCTATGCATATGTGTAGGAGTTGTTTTGGTAATTGGGTTATATTTTTCAGGTTTTTAGGGTGTTACGTGCATCTCTGGTGCCCTGTGGTGGTGACTGGGTTGTTAGTTGGGTGCGAACATATTTGCAAATCTCACCATGTATGGTGCAGAGTGAGGTGCTAATAAAGTAATTAATTGGTTGTTAAATGCATAGTAATTACTAGTCCTGGTGGAAATAACTGCTTTGTTAATTTGTGTGAAAAAAAAATTATTTGAACACAGAGGAAAAAATTAATTAGTTAAGTAAAAAATGAATCAGTTAATTAATTAGGTAGTTAAAAATAATTACTTAGTTAAAAATGTAATTGGTTAAAAAATAATAGATTAATTAGTTTAATAGTTAAAGAATTAAGTAGTTATTTCGTTAACAAATTCGTTGGTTTATTAGTTATTGGTTTAAAATTAATTGGTTAATTAGTCAACTCATTTAAAATTAATTAATAATGTCTAATTATTTAGATGGTTTATTAATTAGTTACCCAGTAAAAATTAATTAAATATTACTGTTCCATGCAGGAAAGAAAGCACTGACCCTCCATCTCTCAAATGCAGTTGGTGTGCCACTCTCGGCACTACATGGAGAGCAAGAGCTTGCCGTGCATGCACCTTTGCACTGGGAGGAATCTTTGTGTTCAGTTTTGGCACTTGAACTGGCAATTTCAGTGCTGGGCTCCTGCAGGAGAACATCAACCCTTTTTCCTAGGTAAAAAAGCCTGTAGTTTTTGAGTGTCAGGTGTAAATGGTGGACCATACAAAGCATTCAATGGCAGCTTTTGTTAGGGAGATCACCTGCACCTGACACCACAAAGGTAAGGGCTTTTGTTCCTGGGGCAAAGGACTACAAGCTATCTTTGCTGGGGTGTGACAGCAGTGTCCAGGAAGGGCCCCCTAAATACCTCTGAAGGCATCCACTGAGTTTTCAGATGTGCCGCTTCGTTTTTCTCTCATTCACCCAGATACTCCGTTCAATTACAGCCACAATCTCCACCTCCGGCTAGTTACTCTGGATGGTTTGCTTAAAGAAAAGTGAGACTCTTTCAGCTCTCCCTGTGCATCTGGGTGAGTTTGGTAAATCATTTCCTTACAAGGTCAGACGGACAGGATGTAAAGCAGAATTGAACAGCAGAGGCCAGAGGAGCACAGCGAGAAGGTGGGTCATCGCCTGACGTCAACATGATGTGACTTTTGGGACCGTGTTTATGTGATGTTTTAGGGATTTTTTGTTTTAGTTTGGTTTTTCTTAGGCACTGGAGAGAAGGTGAGCTGGGTGAGGACCGGTGAGCAAGGTGAGCATTGACTCCAGGACAGAATCAGATGCTCTTTTACAGGTGTTACAGTTTTGGTGAACCTGTGCACAGATGGAGCCTGAATTTGGCTTTTTTTTTTTTTCATTGCAGTTTGGTTTTTAACCCTTTCTATCCTCTCTCTTTGTGTGCTTTTTTCTCTTATTTTTGCGTGATTTTTTGCAGTTCTTTTTGCTGCAGGTGTTTGGTATTGATTAGGGGGTGGCAGTGTTAAAAATTTTGGTCAGTGATTTGCATAAGTAAATGACGATTTGTATAATTACAAGTTATTAATTATTATTCAGGGCTCCAGGTGGGAGTAAGAGGGGTGGAGAATAATTGTAATAATATGAATGGTTTTACTCCCATCTGGAGCACTAATTATGGGCTATATACAGCATAAATAGGGAAGGAAACGGCTCACTCCCTGGGACCAAATTTTAATTTACTTTTTTTTATTAAAAAGTCTGAGTAGAAACGGCTTCTGTTTCAGACTGAAGCAGCCAGTTCACTGAAGCTAAAACGCCCTCCCGTGTGCATTCGAATGGCGCGGAGGGACAGCGATGTCCAGCGATAACCAGCAAAGCGTCATTCCGCGCTGGTGTCTCCGCTAGGCCCCTTCCCCCCCCACGTCGCGCGATGGTCTCTCCCGCCTCTCCGACGCAGTAGGCTCCGCCCCCCACGTCAGTCACTCCCTTGCCCGCTGACGATTGGACGACCTGCAATGCCTTGCCTGAAGTGGCCAATGGCGGCGCTTTGCCCGCCCCGGAGTCAAGATGGCCGCGCCGAGACCTGGGGGCGGGAGGGCCTGAGGCGGCCTGCGGGGGCCGCCGCTCGCTTCGTGCCCCGCTCGGGTCCGCGCCACGCCGCGCAGGGGGCCGGCCGGCCGGGGGTCGCTCGCTCCCACGCTCGCTGGCGCCGGCCGGCCGGGCCCGCCCCTCCCTCTGCCATGGCGGCCGAGAGCGGCCGGCAGTTCTGGAAGCGGAGCCCCAAGCTGCCGGGCAGGTGAGCCCGGGAAAGGGGTGCACGGGCCTCAGCCCCCACCCTCCCAGCTTGGGGATGTCGGGAAGGGGAGCTGGAGCCGTCCCTCTGCCTTGGGAAAGGGCTGTCACCCACACTGACTCTGGGACTGAGGGTCCTGCGGTACCTCCCTGCAAGGCTGGGGGGATACCAGGCGTACCTGTCGTGGCTACAGGGCAGAGGAGCTGGCTGGGGACGCTGGGATTCCCCCCTGCAATAGGGTGGATGTCAGGGGCACACCAGGCTATGGGAGAGAGAAAGTTTGATGGAGGAAGGCTTACTGTTTAAGAGATGAGGGTAGGATCAGAACTGCTCACTCGTCTGTAGGACAAGACAGGCTGTGCGGGGGCAGTGGGAACCCCTGTGTGCCTCCTCTGCCCCATGAGAAGCAGGACGGAGGGATCAGGGCCTTGAAGGCCCCTTTGGTGTGGCCTCGAATCCAGGACTGTACCAACTTCCTTTCCACAGATACTGAAGAAAGCTTATCCTTTCCTGAAGTCCTTAGAGGTATTGCCTTGAGTGGCAGCAACTCTGTCCTAGAGGGGTGACCCTGGCAATGCCAGTAACCCCCCCATTATCCTCCCTTATGTGGGATGTTAATTCTTCTCCACGTCTACTCAAGATGGAGGACTTAAGGGGGCTCTCTGCACCTCCCCTCAGTTTCTCTGGCTGTGATGTCCTGTCCTGTTCCTGTTGAGGCATGCACGCTCACCCAGGGATGGGAGAAACAAGTGAAATGTCTGATTCACATGGTATTTAGGAAGAAGAGGCTGGTGGCGATGAAGAAGGTGCTCCCTAAAATGCCTTGGGAGCAAGGCTGCCATAGGGAGATGGCATCTACCTCTCTGTGAAGGCTCTCCCAGGTATTTTTCCTATCTGGGGGCTCTTCACGTTTGGTCTTGTTATTCTTTTGTGAATCCTGCCCTTCTCCTCCTGGGGTACACACATACAATCTAAAATGCTTAGCTGGCTTTAAATCCTGCTAGGTTAGTTAAATATTTCTAACGTGCTTTCACTCATCTCTGTCACTGTGCTGACTCCTTCAGGTTGGCTGGACAATCCAGGTCTGTGGCAAGCAAAGGGAAAGCAAGGAGCACTCGGTATTCCTCCTCTGCTTCTCACGGGGGAAGAGAATGCTGTGCTTTCCCTGGGTTATTTTGTCTCCTGATTGCTGCTGTCTGTTATTTGAAAGTCTCAGATTTGCACTCAGCTGATGATCTTGGACACCGTCTCTCTTCTGCATTTGGTAACTTTTGAGCTTTGACTTGGAAAGCTCAAACCAGGTGAACCGGTCTGGGAGGCAGCCGGTCTTACCTAGACAATACGCTCCATGGTAGAGTTTTTGGCAGTGTTCTCTTCTACTCCTGACTGCCTCCTCAGCAAATATCCGGCTGTGCAGGAGCCGTGTTACCACCTGCAAATATCCTATGTGCCAGTTATTTCCAGGGACAGTTACCAATAGGTCTTGGGCAACGTGACCACAAAAGGTGGAGGTGGAATGTGCTGCATCCATGGTCACTAGGCATGAAGCTTCCTTTCTTCTTTTTTGTCTGAGCTTTGAGAGACCTTCCCATACAGATTCTCAGCTCTCTCCTTTTTTTACCCTGACAGTCTGGCAAAAGAAGGCTCTGTAGAGATTTGGGCACTGTGTTAGCTTCCTTTTCATGACATTTTGTGCATTTGGTCACTTAGTTGTATTAGCTTTTATTTGGTGCTTTTGATTCCTCTGAATTTAGGGTGGCAGAACTGGTAAATATTGTTTTGTTTTTCCAATGCTGTCCTGTGATTTTTACATTGGAAATTCTCTCCCCAGTAATTTCCTGAGGATGCTTTGGCAGGGTGGTTCTAATGTGTTGTCATCTGTGATGTGATGTTTATTTCCTGCTCTTCAGAGAAATGGGCAGCCGGTGTCTGGTTGGGGCTATTTAAATGCTGTTTTAAAACGGGAGAAGCTGTCTGCTAGAAGTAAATATGTTCTGTGTCCAAAGGGGCACTGAAGTTTCATGGATATGCTTTCTGTTGCGGTGTCAATAACCCACGCTCTGTGATGATCTCATGAGCAGTATAACACAGGACAGCCATTGTACCATACACCATTAGTCACCCATTATACCAGACACTGAACATTCAGGTAACAAAGAGCCTGTCCCACAGAACTTAAACTGGGACTGAACAGGGGACTCCAGTCAGTCTGGCAGCACAGTGTCAGCTTAGATCAGCTGGAGATTCTTTGTTTGGGGAGTGTCTGAGTTCTGAGTCTTTAAAAAGCTGTGTGGGAGGTGGGACACCCTGCCATTGTATCAGCCGTCGGCCAACTGCTTCAGAACCCCAGGCGTTTCCTCACCCAGAACTGTTCCTCCCCCAGCTGTCACATCCCCTCCTCTCCCTCCAACATGCATCGGTCATTGGTCTTGTGAAGTTCAGGCCTTTGCAGGCAAGTCAAAGCAGTTGCCCGTTGGCAGCCTGTGAGTCCCAGCGCAGGGAAGAGCAGTGGTGGCCTGGCTATCACGGGGCAGTGCAAGTTTGGTACTGGTTATCGGAGGGGCTCTGCTGGCTCGTTTTCTGCAAGGAGCTGCAACAAGTCATTGGGAAACAATGCTGATCTGGAGGGGTCGTTTTTCTTACTCCTGATTACCTGCTTGCTATGGCCATCTGTGGAGGTGCCTCTGCTTAATAGCTGTCCTGACTTCCAGATACTTATTAGTCATCATATTCTATCCTAGGCTTAACTGTTGGTGGGTAAACACAATGAGCCTTTTTAGCACTTCCAGCCATGAGGGACAGCTGCTGCAGTGGTGAGCCTACTCCTTGCTGGGCTACTCTACCAGGATCTCTCTATGCTGTGGTTGCTTCCAGCCCCTGCCCTGGATCTCTGCATCTCTTCTGTGCCAGCTGGACCTGTTGCTTATGCCTCCTCAGCATGATCTGGTTCCTGGTGTGCTCTCCAGCTGTACCAGGCTGCCATCCCTCTCCTACATGGCTGGGCTCTGCTCGTTTTACTGCCAGGCACCATCTGCAGCTCCTAGAAACCAAACCAGCTCTATTGTCCCAAGAGGAGCTTGTTTCTTCTGTGCTAGCTCAGAATGGGCCTTTATCTTTGCCATGGCTCGTGGGACTATGCTGTGTACCAGAGGATGGGGAGGACTTGTTTTTCAGAGATGGTTTTCCAGGGTGGGGTGGCTGTGAATAGTTGCCCAAATGGAGGTAATACCTCAGAATCCCTGTCTCGCATCCAGAGTCTGTAAAACCAGTGATTAGCACTTGTCTAGCAGCACCTCTCTGAGGTGATGTTCCCGATGAGGTGTGTAGAGCCTTCAAGTTCCTTGTTCCATTAGTCCCACTCCACAGAATGGGGAGCCAAGGAGCTGAGTTGTGGTGACTCATTTCACGCCACATAGGAAGTAGTTGATTAAGCTGGGATTTGGACCCAAGTCAAACCACGTACTGTACCAGACATTCCAATGCTTGCAGCATAGGCTATGATCCTGAGAGCCAGCATGGGGTTCAAACCCTCAAGTGTGTTTGTGGAGGATCCCCAGTGTGACTGTCCTTCCCTGTCCAACAGGCCTTGGAAAGGTGAATTCCTGAAACTGGAAGTCCCCTTGATGGAAAAGAGAGTGAACATCAGCAGGGAGGCTGAGACATATGGTCACTTGGAGTGAATTGATGGCACAGAAAAGAGCAGTTCAGGCTGGAAAGGCCCTCAGAGTTTAAACAAGGCTTCTCTTTGTCGCTGCAAAGAATAAATCTTCATCTGAATGTGGCACTTTGGATGTAAGGCTTTTAAGTTAGAAGGGTTTTGAAGTTACTTTTGGTCTTATATTCAGCTCTTGAGAGCAGGCAAGAATTGTGACCCCAGCCAAAGCTGAGATTATTCGTGGGACCTCTTTTTGTAGTGTCTTGGTGGTTTTTTTTTTCTTTCCTCTTCCTGCAGCATTCAGCCTGTCTATGGAGCCCAGCATCCTCCCCTGGATTCGCGGCTCAGCAAAAAGTAAGTGTTTATCTCGTAGAGATGCAGGCCACAAGGTTTTGCAGGCTTTTGGCCCAGTTCTGCAGTAGGTGGAGGTCTCTAGCATGCCTGGCAATGTGATATTGCAGGAAAGAAGGACAGCAGTGGGGTGCTGTGTTGTCTTGAGTGCTATGAAGGCTTGCACAGAAAGCTTATTTACTGGTGCCGTTTGTGGCCAGAAATCCATACAGTAACAGCCCCATCAAAGGAGACAGACTTTTTTTTTTCTCAGCAGTGGTGTCTGATTCGCCTGCTTCTCTTTAGAGCTGTAAGAATTTTAAGGGAAAGGGAGGTAAAGCTGCCCACCAGCTACAAAACTGGAGAACGACAGCACCCTTACTGGCAGGAAAGGGCAGAACTGATCTGAACTGGCTCCTTATCCCCATCTCGTGCTGTGTAGCGGTGAAAGTTCCCTGCTTCAGGTGGTGGACTTTGACTCTTGTAGCTTAAAAGTAAATGCAAAGACTGCTCCTGTACCTAAGGAAAGAACCAGACTTTTCTGGCTGCTGGGAACGATCACAGCTGTATTGGGACTGTCCACGGGAGCAGACCTGCTCTGTCTAACTTCTGTCATGCCTCTCTCCAGATTGCAAGACTTTTTTTTGTGTGTTAATGTACCTGTTTTCTGTAGGGTCGGGGAAGGCAGAGCTGGCGGAATTGTATTTGCCCTTTTGAGCCGGGAAGCCTGGCTTCTCTCCAGCTGTCTGCTGCCACTGTGGCCTCCATGACTGCTGTCAGAGCAGCTCAAGCTCTGCCTCCTAGCAGTGGGCAGCCCAGACTTAACATATTCCTTAGGTTTGGGAGGAGGAACAGGGAAACTGGATAAAGGGATTGGCTCACTGGAGCAAGGATGTGGGAAAGGAAATGAAATGGACTCATGTAACAGCATGGCTCTGATACTATTTCTTTCTGGCTCGCAGCTTCATCAAGGACCGCTCCAAGGCCAGTGCGTTGCCTATGAAAAGCAAGAAGGCCTCCAGCTTTCATGAGTTTGCCCGCAGTACCAGTGATGCCTGGGACATTGGTGATGACGAAGATGAGGACTTCTCTTCCTCCTCTTCCTCTTTGCAAACTCTGAACTCTAAAGTGGCCAAGGCCACAGCAGCCCAGGTTTTAGAGAACCACAACAAGCTGCGGGTGAAACCCGAGCGGGCCCAGTCTACTCTCAGTGGCATGCCCACCAACTGCAAGGTCATCAAGTCCAGCAGTGAGGCCCAGCTCTCCAGGACTTCTGGTAAGAGCCATCTCCAGGGGCAGCCTCCTGCTCTAGTGCTCTTCTACTTGACAACTGAACTCAGCTGCTTATTGCTGCTCACAGGGTATGGGCAAGAGGCTGTGACACAGCCTGTAAGCATAACAGAGGCTTTTTCTTCTTTGTAGTATCCTGTACTCCAAGCATTTTTAGAGGCCTAGTCTTAATGCTTCAGTGTCCTCTGCTGCTCAGTATCCTGCTACAGGCACGTCTGTCCCAGAGCATCCCATGTTCTGGATGCTAAGGGAGTTTGGAGATATGTTAAGTTCTTGCTTGGGCTTGCTCACTGTCTGCTTCCTTTGTGGCCTAGAGTGTGCTGCTCTTAGTAAAGATCTGGATGAGGTCCTGTTGACACCAGGTCGATACAGCTTGGGCAGGGAATTGGGCAGCGTCAGCCCCTGCTCATTCTGCCTTGTCTGCCTGTACAGTGGAAGTAACCCAGAAGGTGGTGCTGGCAGCCCATTGCCTCCTCTCTCTGCACTGGCAATTAGCTTTGTTGCTATTTAGATCAGTGGAGAGCAGAGCAGATCTGATGGTCAGTTCTGGAATTCCCACAGCTGCTTCTGCCTTGTCACCTGTGTCCTGTCCATGGCTTCCCATGTGCAGAGGGAAGTCTGATCCACTTGCAGCTGGGTGTTTGGATGCAGGAGGAAGAAAGGGAAGGAGAAATGGGGGGGAAGCGATGGAAGAGCTGCCGCAGATGCCTGTGAACCAGACAATCCACTGGAGTGGGCCAGTGATGCTGTTTACTGGTGCTGGGAAAGAGAGGGGTGAAGTCTGAAGTGGCAAGTCTCTGAGAGCGGCTAGAGGAGTGAGGAAGGGTCGTAGAGGTGCAGTCTCCTTCCAGTCACCTCAGTGCAGCATCTGGTCCTTGCAGAGGAGGCCTGTGTGCGGACCCCCCTTCAGAAGCAGCAGTCCCTTCCCCTTCGACCTGTCATTCCACTTGTTGCCCGAATCTCTGACCAAAATGCTTCCGGTGCTCCCCCCATGACTGTGAGGGAGAAAACGCGGCTGGAGAAGTTTCGACAGCTCCTTTCCAGTCACAACACAGACCTGGGTGAGTGTGGCAAAATGAGGGTGCCTCTGGGTGGGAAGGGGAAGGCAGAGGCGGCCTGCTGCCTTCATCGAGTTGTAATTGGGTCTGCTTCAGAGCGGAGAAAATTACTACCTGCGGTTGCACTAAGTGGGATGGTTGCACAGATCACTCTGTTGGCAGATGATAATGTCTTCCAACCACTTCCTCTGTGTTCCTTGTCATTTTCCATGTGGTATATGATGGTTGGGATCACTGGGGGCTGTTGGACTCTGCATGACAACTGAGGTTCTGGCTCACTGGGGCCCCTGCAGCTACCAGTTCTGTGCCCAAGCTAGGCTGAAATCATCTCTACTCCCCTTGCAGCAGAACCACATGCCCGGTCATTGCTAGTGTGGGAGCCTTCCTGGTGGCTCAGTGTCTCCTGATCCTGCAGGAGCAGACTGGGCTTTCCTCTCCTTCTAGGTACAGTGGTGCCTGGACGTGCCTAGGATCTAATTCATTGCCACCACTGTCCGTTTGCAGATGAGCTAAGAAAATGCAGCTGGCCTGGTGTACCTAGAGAGGTCCGGCCTGTGACATGGCGTCTCCTCTCAGTAAGTACTTGGAGCTCTGACATAGTCTGGGCGGGATTGTGCTGAGCCAGGGACCTGCTCCTAGACCTTCATGTGTCCCGTAACCAGCTTTGCTCGTATTTTATCTGTGCTCAGTCTACAGGTGAGCTGTAGCGGTTTTTTGATTGAGGAGTGTTATTGCTACATCTTCTTTGAGCTCAAAGCCCAGACTGGTGTGGGGAATATGTGGTTCACTCTCTTTAGGGAAAGTGAATCCAATGAAGTTGGGTTCCTCCAAGCTCAGTGAAGACATCGGGCTCGGAAAGCCAAATGCCACGAAAGGTCTTTCCCCAGCTCCTGAGTTTGTGTGCCTGCTGTTTCTGGGTGCACAGCTGACTGGCAGGATTTCAAGGGATGGTCTCTGGTGAGGAAGAGGATCTGCCCTGATATGGGTTTTCCTGATGCAGGGCTATCTTCCTGCAAACTCAGAGCGTCGAAAGCTGACTTTGCAGCGCAAGCGGGAGGAATACTTTGGCTTCATTCAGCAGTATTATGATTCCCGGAATGAGGAGCACCATCAAGACACCTACCGACAGGTATGAATCCTCTGCCTGCTGCCCATCTTTCTGCCTTGGTTATATCCCTTTCTTCTCTGTTGCCACTGCTTGTCCATGTGGTTAGGGTCATGCTAGAACTTTCTCTAGCTGTAGCTCATAGGAGTCTTCTCCTTGGGGGGAAAAAGCACCATGTTTCTGTCCTTGTTAGTTAAGCTTTCCCTAAAATGATCTAATAATAAATTTCAGACCCCAGCTCTTTCCCAGCTCTGGCCATCTGGCTGCACCTGAGCAGAGGAGACCAGAGATAAAACTGTAGATGATTTTCTCAGTAGAGCTGTCATCTATAGCACTCGCTGTGCTTCTCAGCAAGTGCAGCTCTCGCTTGGTGGGACACTGAGGCATGTTAACCTGTGATGAATTATTGTGGCCCTGGAAAGCACAGTTGGTGTGTGTAACCCACCCTCTTTTCCAGATCCACATTGACATTCCAAGGACCAACCCGCTCATTCCCCTCTTCCAGCAGCCACTCGTCCAGGAGGTAAGGGGAAGTGAAGCTCCTGCTCCACATTTGCCATGGAGCATGTGTGTGGAGTTAGACAAGCATTTCTACTAGTGAGTTAGTTTTGTGGGGAAACTTCCCTGAGTCACAGCTCCTGATGCAGGTACCTGCTGAAATTGTATGGTCTTGTTCCATATCTCTGAAAGACTTGGAGCTCAGGGGCTATGAGTTCATCTCTTCCATGGCAAGATGTAGCCAAGAGTTGGTAAAAGACCTGAAGCTTTTGTTGTGAGACAAATTGGAGGCATTTGAACCCGAAGAGGAGATAGTTCTGTTTTAGTTCGATACCACTTTTTGTGCAAAGTGGTATGTGAGCAGCTGGGGCAGGGATGGGTTTTAGAGATCACCAGGAGGTGTGGGCACCTGTCCTCCTTGGAAACAAGCCCAGTGTGTGTATGTGATATGTTAGAGCATGGTGTCCTGGAGGATGGGGCAATTTGGGAATAGCACGTTGGTTGTTTTGGGGGAGACTGCTCTTTGGGAACTATCCCAATCTGTGATGTTTTGCTGGGAGTACTGTGCTAATACTTTAGCTTTCCACCTGATGTTCAGCAAAGCATGCTGCTCTGCTAAGGGGCAGCCCTGTCCTGCGGATATTAAGCTATCTGGTTCTTGAAAAGTTGGGTCTGCATTTCCTCAGGCAGAGGCTTTGTTGAGGAGTCTTGACTGGACTGTCCTGTTCTCTGAGAGTGGGCTGGTCTACATGGGGGATCTGTGGATCATACAGGAGTCTCTCCTAGGACTTTTATGCTTTTTACATTTACCTGTATTGCTACAGAAAAGCCTGTCAGTGCATGGTTTCCACTACCTGAGCTTAGCATTTATGCTTTTCTGCCTTTGCTTTGTGCATGGCTAATGCAAGTACATGCTTTCCCTCACTCTTCCCTAGATTTTTGAAAGAATCCTGTTTATCTGGGCCATTCGACACCCAGCCAGCGGCTATGTACAGGGAATCAATGACCTGGTCACTCCGTTCTTTGTTGTGTTCCTCTCTGAGCATGTTGGTAAGTTACATTTGCTGCTTGAAGCACTCCTGATGATGTGAATGTGCTGGCAGGAGCAAAACTTGCCTTGCTGGAGGAGGGGGTGTTCTTCCTTCAGAGCGCCTGTGCCAGGTTGGAGATGCATCTTGACCTCTTACTGTATCTCTGCTTCCTGGTTGAATTGCCTTCAGTTTGATAATCTTGCTGAGTCCCACAGAAGTTAAAGTGCTGAAAGTGGTTTTGTGTTTGAATGTACTTAATACGTTACAGTTTGGAGGATAATGGGATCTTTTAGGCACTGAGGGAGTTTAGGCAAAGCCCTGGTATACAGAGTTGCCGGAGGGTCTTGCTTTCAAAGCTTGGACTTGGAGACAGTTCTTGCTCTAGGAGGAATAAGTGAAGTATAAAGAGACCCTGCCGAGAATGTAAAATAAGGTATTTAAGTAAGGATTCCTGTCGCTTGCTGCTAGTACAGGTGTGTTGCTCAAGCTGAGAGTTTCAGAAAGTGAACTGACTTCTTCCTCCTGCTTTTGGATTTTTTGTCAGCCAGTGGTTTTTAGGTGGAGATCAAGTCCTTTCCACCCATAGCACTTTTGTTCTTTCTCCGGTTCTAGCTGTGTTTTGGACTTGATGTTAATGCTGGGATGTTGTAATCCCTATGTTTAAAAGCTCTTAGTTTTTGCTGTAAATAGAAGGAAAAAGAAATTTATAGGACTGTATTAGTGACAGAAATCCCATTGAACAAATATTTTTGAGGGCTGATCCAAAACATTTTGAAGTTGGTGAAAGCCTTCCACTATCAAGCTAAGGCTTTGTAAACTAGTACTGATCTGCCTCTTCTGAGGATATTGTGAAGAGATAAGCCATCTTACTTTCCACTGTGATAGCCAGTGTGGTCAGGACTGATCCTTAGGAAGCGCTTGTTGCTCCTCGCAGCCTGAAGGAGAAGGCACAAAATGCTGCCAGCTGGAGTGAATTCCCTTTTGTGGGAGGTCAAGAGCATTTCAACTCTGAACAAGTTGTCTTTGAGTGGCCTCTCCTGTGCCTTATTGCTTGAGCAGCATCAATGCACATAATCGTCAAGGAGGCTCAGGATTGATTTATTGGGTTAGCAGTAGAGGTGTGCACAGTGAGTTACCTATGCAAGAAGGGAACTGGTCTGAAGCATCAGAGCTGCCTGTGGGTACGTGGTGTTACTTCTTGCATTCCTGTCCCATATTGATTGTCATGGCTTAACTCTCTCTGCATGTGGAATCAGAGTTCATGCTGCATTGGCCATGTCCATCTCTTTGCTGGGGTCATGCTTCTCACCATCTTCCAAGGCTGTTTTCACCCCTGATTGAAGCTTCCTCTGTGGATGTGACCTTCTTTTTTCCAGCTATCTCTGGAGCTTGTGTTGGAGAAAGTCCTCTGCGTGAGACTGGTTGAGTAGAATTTGGCCAAGCAACATCATGCATCCCCCTTATGTCCCCAGAGCCTGCAATTGAAAAACTAGCCTTTAGGTCACAAGCTGTCTTGGTGGCTACCTGCTCCCTATTCTGGCTGTGTAGCTTGTCATGAAGTGATCTCAGCTCTGCTGACAGGCTGGTCCCCATTGCCAAGGTCACTGCAGACTTCTGACCTATCATCCCATGCTTTGGCAGGCATTGCATTTGCAGACAACAAAGCATCTTTTCTACAGATCAATTAAAATCTGTCCTTGGTGCTCATCAGCTGATTAATGTGTCTGGTTGATAATGTTTCCATTATATATATTACTAGATCAAGGCCTAAAACATCCTTCAGTGGGATGTGCAGAGGTTTTTTCCTAAGTTTCTAAGGACTGGAAAGTGTCCATTGGGAAAAGGTGGGTTGTTTGGGTAGGGAAGGGTTTGCAGCTTATTGGTCACTTTCAGGAAACAATTTGGCATCTTCCTTTATTTGAAGTTGACACGAGCAATGAACCAACAGTTGGCCAACTGGACAAGCAGTTACCCAACAAATTCCCAGGCTCTTGTGTGCAAAGGAATTAAACACAGCTTGCTTGGGGTAGCAGTTAGAGCAGTTTGGCTGGCTGTACTGCTCTGTCTTTGACTTGATGCCTTTCCATCATCACCCCAGAAGGTGTGGGGAGGAAGGGTGCATGCCTCTCCAGGTCCTAAAGGAGATAAACAGACCAGTGAGTGAAAAACATTCACAGGAAGCTATTTTTCCTAGCTGTCCTGGATGCTTTGGGAACTGGATGACTCTGGTATTAACTTACATCTCTCTAGCCTGACTGAAGGGGTCCAATTGATACTGCTTCCCTCTTTGTGAGCAATGCCTTGAATCCAGTGTACGTGCCCCTTTGACCAGCTTCAGAAAATACTAACTATCCTCAGACAGGGAGAAGCAGCTCTTCCCCAGAGTTTTCCAGTCCTCGTGTTTGAACTCCCCTGACCCCTTCTGCAGCGCCAGTTGGGACCGGTTGCTTTTCCTGTACTTTCACCCACCCAGTTTGCATCCAAAACTCATGCTCCTTCCAGGTGCTGGGCAGACTGCTGTAAGCCTGGGCAGACTGCTGTGAGCGGGTGGAATAGATTTAACTGCTGTGTTCCCCCTTTTCCCCTTTCCCTCAACTTGGCAAGCTGGCTCATCTCCTCCTGTGATGCTCTATCTGCCTCCTGCATGAACACAACTGCCTCAGCTACTTGGCAGCAAGTGTGGGCACTTTGGGCCCCTGCCACTGACCAATCCATACCTGGAGTGATTCCTCCTACCAGCTGATTGATGCCTTCTGCTGCAGTTTGCTTGTTATCAGCTGGTGCTGCCAGGAAGATGCTGGTGAGGAAATGCTTGAGGGAGGTGTTGCGGCTGCAGGAGCTACTGAGCCTATCATTGCTGCCCTCTGGATGGGCACAGGCTGCTAGTGCTGCTGGGGAGGCAGAGTTTCAGCAATGGGGATATAGAGAAGCAGTCTGGCATCCAAGGAATTAAGGCGGGAATGACACCTTGGCATCTCCTGGAGGAAACCATGGGCCCCTGCTTCCAGGTGATCAGAGAGGGCCCAGCAAGTATAGGGATACTGAGCTCTCGGTCTTGTTAAAACTGCCTCCCAGCTCAGGTTCTGCAGCCCTTCCTGCTGTACCGAGTCACTCCCAGCTCTTAGGGCTTGTATTTAAAACAGCACTGACAAAGCTCAGAAATGAGTTCAGCATTCCCAGGTAGTGTCAGTGCTGACCCTTGCACCCTGTCCCAGTGTTCTCTGCCCATCTCGATGTATGACACCACTTCCATCCCTGATTCAAGGCCTTGCATAAGGTTGTCCCAGCTTTGGGACCTGTTGGCATCATACCAGGTCTGCAGAGGAAGCGGTGCCATGGAAAGTATTGATCTCAGTGGCTTATAACTGGCTTTGTTACTGAATCCTAATCACAGTTAAATTAAGACACTGTTTCCCTGTAAGCAGGAGCAGAAACTTGGGTAAAGGGAAGGGGGAGCCTTGTGTCAGTAGTTACACTGTAACTCACCCAGCCCAGGCTCTGACATCAGCATTTTCTGACCAGTTTTGTCCTGGACGCGGGGCTCACTGCACCAGTGGAGACCTGCCCACTGCTATACACAGCTGTGAGCTAAGACTGGGTTTAACTGTCCTCCAGCTGTCTAGTCCTGCCCTGAGCCCCAGCTGCCAGAATAGGGGGAGTCATTAAAGCTTTCCTACAGAAAGGAGGGGTGTGGATGGCTGGAGCCCTGGCTTTTCTGGTCAGTCCCTTCTCCTGTGTCCTCCCTAAACCCTTTTGAAACATCACTCACAGAAACTTTGTTTTCCCCGAGCCCTTGTTGCCCTTGGGCTCCCTTTGGCACTGCTCCAAGCAGCTGTCACTGTGCCACCGGCTTCCTCTCAGTCCCTGTCAGAGCCATATATTGATTATATCTTATTATATCTTCCATGATGCCTCTTTAGTGATGCTGCCAAGCAGATGTTTGTGCTGAGCCACACTCCAGAGACCTGGGGTTTTGTTTAAAGCTTCTTGCAATGTGTGTTGGCTCATGCTGAGGATCTCCCGCCACTGTTTTGCTTTGACACTGGGGTGTTGGCAAAGTTTCTCCTCTTGACCCCATAGTCGTGCATGCAGGAGTGTTCACCATGACCCGGGCAGGTCACCACATCCCTGTCTCCATCATGGTCCTCATGCCTGAGCTGCACGGGGAAGTCTTCTGCACAGGGGTCATTCCCACATGGCTGAAACTCTCTCCCACTAGTCCTGGCCATACACATGTACCCTGTCCTGCTCCTTTGCCTGCCCACCCACCTTCCTCTGTGGGAGAAAGTTAGCTAGGGAGGGAAATGGATATTAAACAGATTTTTTGCCTTTCTTATTACCTAAATCATGTGAGAGTGGCTATAGAGAAGTCAGCAGAAGAGTGATAGTGTTGGATGATGATGTGCAGCTGGAAGAATGCTTTACTGCTGTTTCTGCAGTACAAAACTGCGAGATTAATGTAGGGTTAAGCTCTTGTTTGTCCTGAAAGCTCCCGATAGCAGTTTGCTCTGGAGCTGAACTTTGCTTCAGAGCTGAGCTCTGCCCTGGAGGAGAAGCAGAGGTGGGAGCAATGTTGGAGTCACTGGCCCTGCACTTCCCTTCCTCCTTTGGGCGGGATCGTTAGTGTTGGTTTTCACAGCGGTGCCAGTCTGTGACAGCTGCCCTGCTGTGTGTCTAAGTCAAGAGGGTGGCCTGGCTCCAACCCTGAGCCCCATCTTCTCCCTCTTTTGCTCTTTCCAAGGAACATCAAAGGTGCTTGCTAGTATTTTTGAGCCTCTGAGTTTGGAAATGGGCCCTTTTAGCCCTGGCATTTGTTGATCTGATTTACCAGCATGACAGAAATATGATGGGTGCTTTCTTCCCAAAGAGAAGAGGGAGGGAGCTGCTGGGTAAGCCAAGCCAAGAGGGCCAGACCTGTGTCTCCTGACTGTCTCCCCACCTATGTTCCACTGCCTTCCCATGCCTGTTTCCACCAGGTTAAGGTGAGCCTGGCTTGGAGCAGGTGATCTCTGCTCCAAACTCAGCCAGCATCGCTATCATGCCATCCTCAAGGCACCTCTCCCTTACCCATCCTGGGGGTTCATAAGCCCACTTAAAAACAAGGGCAGCTTTTTGTACTCTGTGAGAACCCTTAACTTTCTCCGCGACAACTCTGTGTCAGCCAGGCTTAAGGAGGAGAAACTCCACAAAGCTGAGCCATCTCTCTGCCGTGTGGCCCAGTTGTCAGGCTTTGTGCTGGATTTCACTTGGGGTCTTTTGCTGTCCAGGGAGATGTTTGCACGCTTTTGGATTCTCGCAGCTATGCCTGATAGTCCTGCTCTCCTATAGGGGTTTCTGAAGCTTTGGCAGCTCTTCCTCATGAGTCCTCAAAGTTGGCAGCCACTTTTTAGGTGTCTCTGTTGTGCTTAATCCTGAGCTAATGCTGATAAATCCTACTGAGAGCAGGAACTAAGCTCCCTTGTGCTGCCTCAAGTCAAGGGCAGTGTTTCCTTCCCTAGTTTCTGGCTGCGGTGAAGATTTCAGCTCTCCCAGTTCTCCCTGTGGTGCTACCAGCTGGCAGAGACCTACTGTCACTCAGGGCAGATGCGTTCTGGCTTGAGGGGTTCCAGTATGTCAGAGGTTTGTCCATGCACAGCCCCTCATGCCAGAAGGGATGACAAAAATGGCAGTGCTGTGGGATCCCTCCCACAGTTCCCTGGGGAGCTGGGCTGCATTCAGGTCATGGGTCATGGCTGACGAGTCTTTTGGGGTTCTTCAGCCTTTCACCTGAGTTGGAGAAGTAGGTCAGTGCATGGGTAGTGCGATCAGTGCCAAGCACACCTCTCAATGTGCACGGAGTGTTGTAGTCCTCTTGCAATGCTTTGGCTTGATAAAGCCCCTTGGTTTGTCCTACGTGCTGCCTGGTGTTCCCCATCTTCCTGATGCTCTTCTGTTTTGCAGAGGAGGATGTGGAAAACTTTGATGTGACAAATCTGTCGCAGGATGTTTTACGGAGCATTGAAGCTGATAGCTTTTGGTGCATGAGCAAGCTGCTGGATGGGATACAGGTGAGCCTCTGGAGCCATGGAGATTTCTCTTCCCTTGCTGGGGTAGCAGTGTTGGTTGTCTTCCCTCCCTGTCTGGGTGAGTGTTCTGCATGTTCTGGCATTAGGGAGATTTTGCTACTTCACCGAGCTAAATCCATTAGTAAAATCCTGGGGAGATGGGTGCTGATGGCACTGTCCTGACTACGGACTTCACAGCAGGCAGGTGATCCTGGTGCTCAAGAGCCATGACTTGGCTAGTGACAATCTCATCTCCCTGTCGAACTGGTGATCTGGTTCTGATCATCTCTAGCTGTTGTTCAAGCTGCTGCTTCTGAGTTATGGCCTCTCCCCACAGGACAACTACACATTTGCACAGCCGGGGATCCAGAAGAAAGTCAAAGCTCTAGAGGAGCTGGTCAGCCGGATCGATGGTAGGTGACAGGGGAGCCTGATCATGTTGGCTCTTTTGTCGTAACAGCAGGAGGCCTTCTTTTTAAGTAGTACTCTCTTTGTAAGTAGGGCAGGGGTAGACACTTGCCTACAACACACATGGAAGCATGGTAGGGTGGGATCAGCTAGAAACTTCCTGGTGACAGGATTTCTTAGCTGGGTAGCACAGGGTGAGGAGTGAAGGAGTTTGGGAGAAAAAGGTCTCAGTCTGAAAGTGGGTGAAAACCAGTGTGTTGAGAGCACTGTGCAGCAGCTGGGGCACTGTGGTCCCCAGGTGTGTAAGTGAAATGTGCTGTTTCAGAGCAGGTACATAATCACTTTAGGAAGTACGAGGTCGAATACCTGCAGTTTGCCTTTCGCTGGATGAACAACCTGCTTATGAGAGAGCTGCCTCTTCGCTGCACCATCCGCCTCTGGGACACCTACCAGGTACACAGGTTTCCACTGACTTCCCTGCTGGGCATGTCACTGTGGGGCCGATTCCCTGTACATGAGAGGACAGAGGTCATCTGGCACCAGCTGGGGAGATGAGGGAAACAAAGCAGTGTGGCCCCAGGACATTTCTAGTGAGTTGGGTGATGGGTGGCCCAGTAGGACATCTCTATGCAGGGAAGTCATTCTCCAGATGAGCTGGAGGAGCTGACCCAGAGTTTTGCTCTCCACAGTCGGAGCCAGAAGGATTCTCACATTTCCATCTGTATGTCTGTGCTGCCTTCTTGATCAAGTGGCGGAAGGAGATCCTAGATGAGGAAGACTTCCAAGTAAGACACTGAGGTTGAGGACAATTCCATGGGGGTAAAAGGGGAGGGAATTGTTCTAATTGGGAGCCCAATGTGGACAGTCAGCTGTCATCTCAAAGCTGGCTCCAAGATCATCTGGTCTCAGGAGCTTTGCCTAAAAGTAGCTTTTGAGCCTCAGTGGTAAGGACAGAGAACTGAGCTGTTGGACAGTTCAGACATCACATACCAGCTCTTCCCTGCACCTGAGCTCTGATCACAGTAAGTGACTGCCTTCCTGTGTCCAGCTGTAAGCCTATAATATCACCCTTTATCTGAACGGGCCTGGGAGCATCTGAGGTGCCCCCAGGCCCCCCTTCGCTGATTCAGATCTAGACACAAGCACAGCTTAATGCTGTCTCTGAGCCTTTCAGATTTGTGAGTGTGGTGACCAGGGCTGCTGCCTCTGATCCTTCCACCCCCAAGCCTGCTCTGGATCTGTACTCAGCCTTCAACTTCTCCAAACTAAGCATCTTCCCTTCTTTCAGGGCCTTCTGATGTTGTTACAAAACCTGCCCACAATACACTGGGGTAATGAAGAAATTGGACTCCTGCTTGCTGAAGCCTACAGACTCAAGTACATGTTTGCGGATGCTCCCAACCATTACCGCCGATAGGTGCCCAGACTTTACTCACTCCTGTCTCCCATGCCCACTCCGTTGTCCTGGCCCGATCTGATCACTGTGGCATTTTTGTCATCCCAAGTCCTTGGACACTCCAGCTGGGAGCTGATCCTTGCTGTACAAAGCTCACATCGATTCTTAACGTGTGCCTGTCTGCCACTCCATGCACCTGGATGTGCCATTTTGATGACTGTCAGTATTTTACACCGTGCTGGAGGCTCAGGTCAGGAAGGGAGGCTTTAAGGGGCTGGGGGAGACCATGGAAGGAAGGTTTACAGATAAACCAGAGCTGAAGATGAAGCCTTTCTGTCCTCTCCACTCCCTGTCCTAGGCTTGTCTGCCTCATGTTAACCTGCACTACGTGCGCTACCCCATCTGCTCCTTTCTCTTTTCTGACACTGCACCATCTCCCAGATGAAAATGCCTTATTGGAGACCTGCCTGGCTGGAAAATCCTTCCCCATGAGGGTGGCAGGGCAAGAAGTTTCTCTCAGGGCCTACCTTCGCTCCGAGGGTCCAGAGACCCCCAAGCACTTTGTGGGTTCACAAGAGAGTCCCTCGTGCCTGCCCTCTCTCCTTCTCTCCATCCTCTTCACCTACCTCTCCCCCAGGACACTGGGGCAGGCATGACAGGTACGATGAGCACTCCATCCACGTACAGTTCGAATTACATGTGCCAGCTTGATGGAACTTAATGGTGACTGATGTTCTGTGAGTACAGCACCCTCCAGCGTGTGGGGGAGGTGCAGGGCAGGGCTGGTAGGGGAGCAACATCTCCCAAAACCTCCTTACAAAGCCCCCACTCATCCGGGGTGTTCTGTGTATATTGTGGTCTTGTGTATATGGGTCAAAGATGTACAATATATGTCTTCTCTTTGTAGCAGATTTTATATTTATAATGTGCACCCGTTGTTCTCCCTATCCTCTCCATGCCTGAGACAGATGCCTGGCTGTCACAGCGCTTTGGACCACGCTAGAGGGGGGGGAGTGTGTTTCAGATCTGCAGGTAATGTCTGTTCCAGTATGTGCTTGCAGTGTTGGGTTTGCCAGGAAGAGGTGCCATAGAAATATAGATCTCAAGGCAACCCGTACAGAGAGGATTTGGGTGATTAGAGCAGATGGGAGCTCCCAGCAGGAAGCAGGGCAGAGCTATGTCCAAGAAACAGGGTATCCAGGCTCATCAGCTGCTGGCAAGTGCCTCTCTGAGCACTGCAGTGCTGGCTGGCAGGACTTTACAGGGAGGAATGATCCTGAATCCAGCACTGGCTGTCCCTGCTGCTGTCCAGCTGTGGACACACCCTCCCAGGAATTGCAAAAGGATCTGGCTGGCCTTGCTGCATCTGCTTGTAAATCAGGCAGGCTAGGAGTGTTTTAATGGGCCATTTTCTTCCCACTGGCAGGAACCATCTGCCATGTGCCAAGGGCTGGAGTCAGGAGGGCATGAGGGTCAGAGGGCATTGGGCAGGAGGCTAAATCTGGGCCACTTTGGGTTTCTCCCAGCACTCCTGCTGCGCCATGAGGGCTGGTCTTGGCGTGGAGACTCCTGGTCCCTCTACTTTCCATTTCTGTTCCCAGTGGGGAATAAGCAGGGGGCAGCAATGCCAGGGCCCAGTGTGTGACAGGCACAACCTTGTTGCCAATAAAAGTCCAAACAGTATCTCAAGAAATCACTTTCCTAACCTGGAGTTGTTTCTCTGAGACATTTGTTTGTGTGTGCCTTTTGTTGTTTTCTCTGAGAAACAGACCTGGTGGTCCTTAGTTGAACATGAATTAAAAAGCAAAAGAAAAAAAAGAAACAAAGCCAAAAAAAACCCACAAGACCAAACCCAACCAAAAAAAACCCAAACAAAAAACCAAACCCAACACTAAAAACATCAGCACAACTGGAACCCATCAACTGAGCTGTGTGGTCAGGCAAGTGTTTGCAGTGCACCACTGCCTGCAGGAACATGAACCTGTGCAGGGAAGGACAAGTGCATCTTAGGGAAGAGCCGGGCTGAGATGAGAAACTCTCCCCAGGCATGCGACAGGGATCAGCCCAGCTGCAGGGTCTGTCCTTCTGCCTCCACATCCCATCTGCTGGCAAGTCCCACTGTCCCTGGTCCAGCACCACTAGGAGATATGCAATTCAAGCCCCAAATTGCCAATTCCCATCCCTTAAGGGCTCTGAGCCAGTTTCCCCACCATCACGCTGCTGTGCAGGGCGCAAGGTGGGATCGCACCCTGTAGCATCTAGCCCTGTCACCCACTGTACAGGGAACAACCTCATCCCCGAGAGATGGGCAGGGCATGACAAGAAACCCCTCTGTGTTTCACTTCCCCATTGCTCTTTGCAGGCTTTTCACCTGCATCTGGGACAACTGAGATGATTAAAAGCCATCACAGTAAGTTCTAGATTTCAGGATAACACTAGCAAGGAGGAACAGTTTTTGAGGGTAGTGTTTTGGTTTTTTCATACATTAGAACATTTATTTCTCAGAGAGAAAATATAGTCTCAGACAGTCAGATTATAGAAGGTAAAATTAGGTTTTTCTTTTCTTTTCTTTACAAGCATAGATTTTCTTATTACCTCTTTTATACCATCTGATATAAACAATTCTAGAAATCAAATAAACTCACTTTCTACAATAAATAGAGCAATTTGTACTTTACAGCAGAGTGACAGTAACATTTAGGTTCCGTAGCAACAGCAGGACATTAGCCAATTCAAATTCTAAAATGTCATTAAAAAAAAAAAAAAAAAAACAAACCAAAAGCAAACACAAAAAATCCCCACCTCCCAAGACCTTAAAGCATATACACAGGTCACAAGTCCACAGCTGAGCTACCACCTAGAAAAGTGTATGTTCCTTTAAATAAATTACACTGTGTGCATATAAAAGACCCAGCAACACAACTGAGGACTTCAAGAATAGTGACAATAGGTCTAAATAATTTAGAACATTTTACAACTATATACATAACGTCCCTCTCTAGCCACACTCCATAGGTGTTATTATCACTATTAGTATTTTCACAAACCTATGTCCTACCTCTATATGTTGCAGGAATCTTAAAATTCCTTCAAATGTGGTTCCATGCCCCAGTGTATAAGAAGTGGTATTTTAAAAAAGTACACCAAATAGAAATGGCAGTGATTACTCCCCACTATTCATTATCATTCTCTTCAGTATGAAAAAGTTAAAAATAATAAAAAAATATTGAGTTAAAAAGCAAAATGATATTCAATCTACAATCTTACTTTGCACCTTTGGTTCTTTAAAATGGGAAAGCAAAAAGAGATAAGCAACAGAACAGATCAAAGAAATCATAAAGTCCTTGGCTAATAGAAAAGATTTTTGTCATCAAGTTTCCAGACATCAGTTTGTCCCCGTTTTTTGCAATGCAAACACAAAACAACAGGGATTGTCTGCAGAGCTGGGTTTACTTGGCTTTGGATGAATGACAATGCTGGAGACCCACACACCAAGGAAAGGATATGTCTGCATGGAAGAAGGGGAAATGGCAAAATGGTTGTGTGCTCTTGTTAGCGCTTGGTTTCAACCTGAACTGCATCAGAAGAAAACCTTAAAGAGACAGAAAAGAGGGAAGAAAGGAAGAGGAGCCTTACACCAAATGTGTATAAAAGATGTATCTCCATCCAACCCTGATCAACCTCAGCGCATGCAGAGCTGCTTCAACTCTTAATTCAACACCTCAAAATTACTTTTTCAAAAAAGGAAGTTACCCTTACTTAGATTCCATACTGCACAGTCATGATATGAGATGTAACAGCAGATTCACAGATACAAAATAAAATTCTAGGACACACATATACACACAGATCAGGTAATCTGCTTTTCATCTTTAAAGCTCTGTGCATCTGTGCATGTAACTGTGTGCAGCAAGGGGGGGAAGGTCACCAGTACATCTCAAGCTTTTCTAAAAACAATGAGAGAAACCTAAACAAGAAAACATTATGTACATTAGGTAGGAAAATCATAATGTGAACTCCCAGCTATTATTTTGATTTTTTTTTTTTCTTATGTGATAGGACAATGTCATTTAAAGAAAAATGAAAAGGCCAATGATGGTTTGGGTAAATTTGGCACAAGAAAGTCAAGTTGGGATTTCCATAAAGGCTCCTGGATCTGTTAGAGTGGTGGCAGGTTCCCAGGAACTACTCCAGGCTGGCTGATGACTTACAAACCCCGGCAGCACAGGGGAGGCAGGAGCAAGGAAGAGTGCATGAGGTCCAAACACGCAAGTGCTGCACTCTGTTCACTGCATCAACTCACCTTGGCTCCCGTCACCCATCAGCTTTTGCTAACTACCTTACTCTCAGCCCTGTAGACTGTACATTTCGTCTCTTGCCAGCTCTTCAGCAGACACGTTCAGAAAGAAGCTGGACAAGGTTTTTTTGGCACATTTCAGGGTACTTTGAGGACTGCTGAAAGCTGCCAGGAACAGTGTTCCCCTGCCAGTCAATGCACGAGATGGTCCACTCTGCTGACTCGGTGAGCACGAGGTCTGAGCGGAGAAGGAGGTCCAGTCACCCCAATCCTTTACAGGTAACTGGATGTAATGAAGGGATGGTCTCCCTGCACTCGGCTCATGTGGATCATGGCTCGGTCATATGCCACCTGCACAGACTTGCGGATGCTGGTTTTTCGTCCTTCCATCATCTTTAACTTGTCCACTGTGTCATCAACACCAAGGGGATAGACTTTGTCACGTGGAAGCCACTGCCTGCAGTAGAGAGTGCAAAGACCTGTCACCAAGGATATTGAGAGGGAAAACAGGGAAAGGGCAAACACCTGGAAGCCTCTCACCCTTGCAATACCTAAGCAATCAGCAGGGGTGTGTGACTGCTTCAGTGCACCTGACTCATTCCTACTGCATGGCTGCTACAGGCCAAGGGCATTCTCCCATGAGTTTCCAAGACATGGCCAAGTACTCCAGTTCCTCAAGCTTTCCCCACATATCTCAGCAGCCATTAGTCACTGGCTGTTATCTCCTCTCCAGGAGCAGTTACGCTTATGTAATATATTTGTTCATCACTAACACCCACAATGATGCTACAAATGTTTAAATGCCTGCATTTGACATAGAAGAACCATCTGTAGACAAAATGCCTTTCAAGCACAGTTTTCTCTCTCCTTGGAGTCCTTACTCAAGGCTTTCAATGCTCCTTGGAGCTACAGGGGAAACTTGGAAATACCTGTGTTCCACAGAGCAGAAAATAATACAGGGGCTTCCATGGTGGAAAGTAAGTTTTTATCCCCAAGCAAATACTGTCTTGTTCCAAGAAGTTGTAAGCATTAGAGGGTAGGTGCGTACAACTATCTGAATATCACCCAGAAACAGGCAACTTCAGTTGACATGTCCGAAGCCCAGGCTAACCCCAATGGATGACTTAAATTGCAAATGCCTTGTCTGTAGCAGGTTTTTATTGTGTCCAGACTAAACAGTACACTGAGAAATATGCCACCTGTCTCTCTTAATGAAGTCCAGCCACTAGGAGCTCAACCTCAGCCACTGCTAGCACAGTCCAGTGCATCTCCCAGGCAGCCAACATGGGTGATCCCAGGGCAGCTCAGCTTATCTTCACCACAAAGATGAGGGACAATTTCAGTGTTTGTGACCCTTCTGCAATATCATTGAAGGCAGCAGAAATTTAGGACTTTGCTGAGGTGCCTTATCTTCCCACAAACTACAAACAAGGCTCTAAGGGACCACTTAAGAGTGTAAACATGCAGCAGAACTTGTATTCAACAAGAGCAGGGCAAAGCCAAGGAAATGCTTATTTTTGCTGGAAAGGTAGTTTCAACTCCAAGCTTGGATTTATGTTTTTCAAAACGATGACTACAGCATGGCACTGCCATTGATTTTCTGCTAAAAATCATTAGTACCTCTGTGAAGAACATGCTCTGTTATCAACTAGTTCTGGTAATAAGGAACAGTGAAACAATGCAGTGTACTAATAAAAAGCCTCAGGAATTTGCCTCTTGACACCTCTTTTCCCCAGAGAACACAGAAATACTCCTCAAGTGATGTATACGTGATCACCTTCTCAACTTCCCAAGCAGATGGCATATACTTCGCCTGTGTTGCCCCTTGTCTCCATCTCTTTAGATTGCATAAAACACTGCTGCAGCCCCAAAATGTAAGGGGAAACCCTCTCCCTTGCTGCTTTACCCCACTGTCTGTTTGGCCTTGCTCAATCCCCAATGGTGTATCTTCCCTCCAGCCCTGCCACCACCTTTGGGCAATGTCCACCTCCTTCCTCCAGCCTCTGGCCCTTCCCAGATCTCATGCTTCACTATTCTTCCAGGAATGCCAGCAGAAACCTTCCTCAGAACATTAAGGAGAAGGGCTCTTGAAACAAGGCTTCTTTTTAAACTCCTGATATGTTATTTTATAGAGGCAGCAGAAGGAAAGGCAAGCCAATCTATCTTCTGTTCCCACAGCATCCCAACAGTCCAGCATCTGCTCTGTCTGCAGTATAAGCTCTCTGTGATCCCAGCTGCACACAGATATTGCCTCCTGTGTGACAGCTTATTTGCATGGTTCATGTTCCCATGTGGTACATTCAGTGGGCTCAGCATGTGGCTGTCACCTCTTCCTCTTCCAGAATAATTCTCCAATTTTACAAGTTTCCCATTGTTTCATACACAGATTTCAGAGTCTTTTTAGTATTTTTAAGGCATTTCACTTGTTTATGACTTATTATATCTGGCTGTTCACACGGTCAGCAATTAATGCTAAAATCAGCAGATTCAGTCTGTCTGAAGCAGAACAACAAAAAGCCTTGAGATATTTCACTTGCTTTGAACCTACGTGCTTATACCTACATTTCCCATCTTAAACAAAGATCTTGATTTGAAAACTGCAGGTACTCGGCACCTCTGAAAAATCAGCCAAGTCTAAATATGAAAGAAACACAGCATTTTAAAAACGTTACCCTGGAAATGTTTGGCCAATCTTTTGTGCAGCATTGGAACAGGCTGCTTAGTCTGCTAGTGTTTTAAAGTCAAATGCTCTCTGTAATTTGCTGCAAATTGACTCTCAATGTGACTCAGTATTTTCATGGTGATGTGACCCCTGAGTGTAGGATGCTGGACTGTTCCCTGTGGAACTGTGAGACGTTGTGTGATTGGGCCAAGAAAAGCAGGCTGTCTTCCTTATTTAGATTCTTCTTGACTGCTGCATGTTCAAATTCTCCAATTTGCATGTAATATCATCATAATCCCTGTGTGCTCCCATCTATCAGAGATTATGTTAAATCTTCCTTCTCTGCAACAGCACTCACCACAGGCCTGTCTGCACACACTCACCAGGTTCTCTTGTTGTCAAAGAAAAGGACAAGGAAGAGCTTTTCTCCTGCCTCTGTTTGCCTCTGCTCCCCCAACTTCAGCACATCCATGGGTGGGACAGGAATGGGGACTCCATTGTGAAGCAAACCCTCACGTGGCATCTTGGGATCAATTATCTAGTGACACAAGGAAAGGATATTTAAGAACAAAATCCTTCCAAGTAATGAAGAGAAGGCATTTTTTTTCTGTTCTTTCAGTCTATCCAAGCTAGACAAATAAGTCTACTTTGGATGGTAAGCAAAATTGCTTGTTATGTTCCAGTGGCTCTTTCTAAAAAAATTTTGTCCTCAAGCTTTCCCCTGTAGAAGGGAAGCCGGTCCGTTCAAAAGTCGGGCACCCAATCTTAAATAAGTGAAAAGATCTAAGTAAGTGGTTCTGTAGATGCATCTACACTAACTGGTAATTCAGTACAAACTCAGTATTGTGTTCAGCAAAGGATCTCCCTCCCTCATTCCAAAATCATACAATAAATGTAATGCAACTGCTGTACGCCATAGGCATAACATGATTTCACAACAGCTCCATTCTGAACAACCCAGTTGACTTGAGTGGCATTGCTCAGATTTACACTGCTATTAGATTAAAATCAGGCCCAATATTCTGAGAGAGTTGACAAGCAGTGCTGGCTTCATCAAGCTAGGGTAACACAGACTATAGTAATTTTGAAGAGAAGTAACAACAGATGGATCAACTTTCCCCAGTGTCCAAATTGTGCTATGTGATCACAGGAGGAGAACAAAACAGCAAAAGGTGGATGCAATACTTCATCTGTTCTTCTTTGCCTCCTTAGGTCTTGAAAAAGTAGATTGGCTTTGACAGTGGCCATCTGTAGTATTAAAGACACTTTACCACCACAACAGGCTGCTATTAAAAAAACCAAAAAACAAAAAACAAACCACAACAAAAAAACTCAAGCCTTTTTTGAAGGCAATTTCAGTGGTTAAAGACATTCTGAACTACAGTTTAACTCTGGCTGTAGCCACACAGAGAACTAAAAACGCTTTGGCTGGCCAAGATGGCTAGCAGATCCATAGCTGTTCACTCGTCTGGGCTCACACTTAGGATACAGATGAGCAGCAGGGTACTTACCAAGGCAGGGTAGGAAGGATAACCACGGCACTTGGCCCACACAAGCTCCAAGGGCTCCAACTTAGCCTGACTCTCAAAGGACATCAGGAGAGTTCTGCCTAAGGGACAGGAGGACACACGGCTTAGGAGGGCTATTACTAGCAAAAGGGTTATGGTAACACAAGAAACCACACTGTCATCTAACCCAGGCACGATGGCCTGCACTGTCTCAGCAGCAATCAGCTAAAAGAGATGAATTACTGTTGTACTTAAAACATCTGAGAGAACAAAATGGAAAGCCACTTATTGTTTGTACCCATATGCATTGGGTGGCCAAATTACATGTGATATGACACATATCTCATCTGCAGTAAGTTTATGATAAAATTTAGTGTGCATGGAGCTCCAGCCTTCTTTAGGCTCTGTCAGTACAGTCATGTTCAGCATTAAGATAAAGCCACGGCCTCTTAGATCATGGATGTATGTAAATCTATGCATGCATGTAGCTTCATATGAATTCTTCAATATGGAAATATTAATCAAATTGAGTCACTGAAATCAAATGGCTACACAAGAGATAGATTTGGTCATACGCATGAAATCTATCAGCTCAGGGTCCTGGGAAAAAAGTAATCTTCACCAATGCAAATTTTATAGCAAGTAGTCCTTGCTGTGGGGAAAATGATCAAACAACTGGCACTGAAAACTGAATCTAGAAAATGCTGAGTAGAACCCAACTGAGCACCCTGTCAGGACAGATCTGACATGCCTCTCCGCTATTGCATTTCAGACATATTCTTCCATTAATTAAATTTTATTCTAAAACACAGAATTGTCCCACTGAGTCTCGTTCTCATGTTACAAGCTCAACTCCACAAGCTTATCTCCAAAGAAGACTGCAGAACACACAAGGTCCAGGATAATAATGGTTCTCAGAGAGCCATGACAAGAGCCCACACTTGGGAGTTGCACAGAAGGGCACAGACGTTCCAGGGCATCAGAGCAGAATTCTGATTTCAGCAGAGACCTACAATAACTCTATCGCTGACACTCCATAAAAAAGACAAGAATCTAGTCGTGTGAGCACTGAAAGAATGGTGTAGTGCCTTGGATAGTATTAGAGGAGTGTGACAATTTCACAGACATGTAACACAGTCTGACAAAGACAACTTTGTTATGGAGACCTTGCAAGCACTGCAAGAGGGAACAGCTATGAAGTCATCTCCAGAGAGACCCCTCTTACACTTAACTCTTTGTATTGCAGCATCATTAAAGAGAACTAGTCCCAAAACAGGAGAAGACAGTGCCAGGCACATTACACACACCAGCCCTACAGCAAGTATCCTTCCAAGGAGAACACCAGGCGTAGGCAATCGGCAAAGGTGAAAGCAGGAAAAACCTCTTATGCAATAACCTAAATTTGTAACAAAGCAGGTAATAATGCCCGGGCAGGTCAGCAGCCTGATCATAAAACCTGGATAGTTTGTTCAGGACTGGTTCCTGGTGTGCTTTGGGGTGTGCTCCCTCTGGTTTAGATGGATGTCAGCCCTACAGTGCAGTGGGACCACAGCAGTGTGTGCTGTGCAGCAATTCTCACCTGAGCCACTGAAATCAGGATCTCCATTCACACCTTCCACGAAGGGCATCCGAGAAAGAGCTGGCTTTCCTCGACTGCGCTTAGGAGGCATCAAACCACTGTTATAAAGGTATGGAAAAGAAAGGCATTAGGAGAAAACATTCTTGAAAACAAAGAAGGGCATTAGGAGAAAACAGATTATCCTTGAAAACAAAGACAAGCTCTGTCTAAAATACTGAAAAATTACTGCACTGTTGCCTCACTGACATGAAAAGAAAACTGAATACTTGACCAAAATGTGATCTCTTCTGGTGAAAGTACAATGGACATCATCCCAGTTTTCCCATGAACTACGAAAGGGGTTAATAGAAACCAAGCTGTAAACATGAGAAAGAAACCCAGTCAAGATGTCGAACTTGAGAGCTGATACAGCGATGATTTTGGAGCTTCCATGAGCTATAACAGTTGTGTATAGACTTAAGAGATGACACAGCAGCCCTCCAACACGACTCCAATATGCAAATGCACTCCTACAGCCCATATCCTGAATGCCCTTTCACCTCATTACTACAAACATTTCAGAAAATGCACTATCTCCACCTCAAGCAATCGTATTTTTTCCTATATTGGAATTATTTTTTTCTTTTACAGTTTCTTAGTAAGCAACCTATTCTGAGTGACTTCGGTGCTCAAAAAGAAAGACTGGATAAAAAGCAGTCAACAGAACTGTTCCTAAATAGAGTAATTGTACAAGTTATCCATGGTCGCATCCGACTTACAGAAGAAGCAATGACTGAGGTGAAGATCTGGACACACAGCCCAGAAAACAGGGCAGAGACAAAATGGTGCGTGTATGTCTCATCTCAAAGAAGAGCTGGGGGTTCTGTGCCTACAAGGGACTCAGCATGTGCAAAGAGAGATAATTTACTGGGGTGCCACATGCTGCCCTTGGGTTGCCCAGCACCTGACTGCAGAGCTGGGATCACTCTGCAACAGGGAACTGTGGAGGTGGGATCACTCTGCAGCAGGGAAAGGCCCTTGCCTAAAATCTCCTCCTCCAAACCCAGGGCCTTGCCCCTTGCCATGGGCATGAAAGACTTTGCAAACAGATCTACAGTGGTAACACTAATCAAACCTTAGCTACAAGCGCAAAATTATAAGCCTGTTTAGGCAGCTAACATTTAGGATCCCTCTGCCCAGCAGAGCAGTTTTCATTTGAAAAAGGCTGCTGGGATTCAACCCTGCTGCAGAACAATTTATTACACAGCTAACAGTTTTGATCTGTTGTTCAGCCCTGAGAATGGGTATGCATAGGCATATGATTTTAAGTGCCCAACTAACACTGCAAGCTTGAAATCTTACACAACTAACTGAGTACATGCATTGTGAGGAAGCATAAAATATTCAAACGTATTTCTCTAGTGATGGGTCATGTTCAAAACACTGCAAACATAACCATAAATATCAAATAAAGCCATCTTGCTTCTGTCTGTCCTGGATGGTCTTACCCATCAAGCTCAAATGTGCTCAGCCTGCCACTCAGAGCACATACAAACGTGATTCTGGCATAACAGGTTTTACTGTGCAACGAAAGGGCTGTGAAATAACTTAAATCAGTGTTAGGACAGCTGGATGGGTAAATAAGATCAGAAAACTGACATAGTACCTATATATACCTACTGAAATTGACCAAAAGATGTCAGCTGTTTGCTCTAAGTCTGTTCTAAGTCATATTTGAAACACCTAGTTCTACTTTTAAACTTCTAAGAGGAAGAAAGCAGCAATTCAGCAAGTGGCAAAAGTTCAGCTTTACCTGCAATGCTCAACTGAAAATCTGAATTCAAGTTTTTTCCAGTTTTGGCTCTCAAGGTCTGCAAGGCATTCATCAGCAGAGAGGAGGTGTATGCATTGAGAGAGACAAGTGTAACAGATACCCACTTGCTTGAAAAATCAAGCCCTGCTTTTGGGACCTATAGCCAAAAAGAACAGGACAGAAACACAGCAGCTTTTTGTCTTTTAGAGCAGGCACAGAAGTAGCGGTTTAGGCTGGGTTTAAAATGAAGAAGTCAAAGAACAAAAGCAGAGAGAGAAATCCAGACACAGAAGGTCTTCCAGGGCACAGTTTTGCATGGGGCACTCACCTGCAGGATTCAAACACCAGTCCACTGCCCAGGGCCGAGCTGCACTCAAAGTCAGAGCCACTTTCCGCATGCTTTGCAAAGCCATTAGTCACTCCTGCCAAGGAGACAAATGGGAATGACAGGGACTGACTCTTGAGAGCATTCCCAAGCTCAGAGCAGGCACAAGAAGCCAGATGACCATGGCCTTCCCTCATCCAGGCACCCATCACCACCAAGTTCCCATGGGCTCACCAAAAGTCCAATAGCCATACAAAAGGCAAATTCATGGCAAGGCCACTGTTGTTTTTTCTAGGTGTAAATATGGAATTACCATAAGGTGCAAATTTCTGTGAAACACCTTGTTATGAAAATCCTGATCACAATGACCTGCTTCTGCAGTAACACAGATTCATCACACCAAACACCCCCTCCCGTTAGGAGAAATCAGTTGCGTTTAAAATCATGGAAGGAGCTGCAACAAAAAAGCAGTGCTGCAACTCGAAAAAAAGTCAGTAGTGCTGCTTCAGCCAAGGAGAAACGTAGTTATCAGTGATTTTTCAGCACCCTGCCTTTATTTTCCCGTTTTTTAATTTCAGCCTCTCATTCTGACCTGTATCCCATGCAGATGACAACTTTCTGCTTTAATTACCAACAGATGATGATGGCGAGTCCCTAAACTCTTTGGAGAAGTCATTTGTGTTTCCTTCAACCTGTCCTGGTAAGTCTATCTCCACATTCAACTGCTTTCCTCCCACTCTCAGCAACCTTATGATAGCCTCATAGTCATGAGATAATATTTGAAGCGTAGACCAAATCAAATCTTACAGATGGGAACTGTCCCAAAGCAGCTGTTCACACAGAATTAAAAGAAATTACAGTGCTGTCACTCAGATGTCTCTTTCCTCTTGTGTCTTTCCAAATTTCACCTCAGCTGCTTATTCTTATTTGCAAATCTAATTTGAAAAGGAAATCTTCTTGGTATTCCCACCAATTTTATTTAAACTCCAGAACTGAGGGTACAGCTGATTTAAAAGCAGTGTTTAACACCTCATCTTACATGGGTGCTGTGTTACTACACACTGTGCACACTTGCAACCAAATGCATCATTTCTGCAGCAGGAAACTCTCACTCCTAAGAATGATCAAGCCAACACAAACCCTTCTATAAGGGCAGGAATGCCAGCATCTCATCCCAGAGTCTCCAGACAGGCTACTCAACAGCTTTGCAAGCAGCTGGGCACATGGGCTTGCCTTATACAAAATGGAAAACTCTCTCTTACAGCAGCCATGTAGACTAGCAAAGAGAAGAATCACTAGTGACTTCCCTGGGCTTCATCTTGGTACCTTTAAATGTCTAAAATGGAGGTGACTAGAGTTGAACTAAGATACCAAAACGTGTACAGTCAGTGGAGAAGTCCAACTCATTATGGACATGCCTTGTCTGCCCTATTTTAGAAACATGTGCAAGAGATGCAGTTTTCACCAGGCACATCTGGTCATGAAGCCTATGTTTTCCCCTAAGGATGAAGTCAGTTCCAGGTGTGTAGTTTGTATGCAGAAGTTTTTACTCAGTCCCAGGATTTCTGTGTCCTCAGTCCCACCTCACAGTTTCCAAGGGTTCAGGGGGAAAAGAAGTCCCAAGGAACTGGGATTTCCAATTAGGTTGGAAAAGACCTCTGAGTCCAATCTATAACCTAACACCACCGTGTCAACTAGATCATGGCACTAAGTGCCACGTCCAGTCTTTCCTTACCTCTCTGTCCTGCCTGCCTGGGTGACTTTTCTCGATTGCTCTCATTGCAGGTTCTGCTCTGTGGCCGCTTCCGAGCTTGTCGCTCCCCATCAGGACAGGAGGGTGAAAGCTGCCCGCTCTGCCTGTGGTCCTCCCTGTTTTCCAGGGAGCAGTCCAGACCTTTCTGCAACTTCACCCCGTTCTTAGCTTTTTTAAAAAGAACAGATGTTCGTCGGCCCACGCTGCTGAAGGAGGGGCTGGCAGGGGTGCCTGCAGGTGACAAGGCCAGTCCATTCAGGCTGTTGCTGGTGAGCAGGCGCTGGAAGGCTTGGCTCTCCCGCTGCAGAGCCTTCTTGTCAAAGAGCTCCCTGTCCAACACCACCCTCTTCTGCAGCTGATTCAAGGACTTACTTTCACTGATGGGTTTGAGTGTTGGAGGGTCCTGAAGGGAGTCCAGCTCCGAGAGAGAGGGTGCAGGTCCTGTGGGCTCCAGGGTTGGAGGGTGCGGGGGCTTGGCATCATCTGCTAAAGGAGTAAAGAACCTGCCTGAACATTTTACAAAGCGTTACTCCCAGAACTACCAACAGCCATTCCCATCTTTCGCCAGGGCCACAGACAGGAGAAACAGCAGCTCTTGACTGCTGACATGCACTTGAGAGCTGGAATTAAAATCCTGCTGCAACCTCTCACCTTTCTCTCTTTCCTCATCCCCATCCCTTGATGTTTTCTCCAGCCTCTGGTCCCGCAGCGCAGTCTCCCCCTTGGCCATGGTCTTGTTCTGCTGCTGGGCCAGTTTCTGCCGAACGGAGTTGATCTCCCGTCTCAGGAGCCGGATGCGTCGTGTCCGTGCACCACTGGACCGCATGGTGCTCACTATGTCTAGTTTTTCCAGCAGCTCCTTCAGCTGGGCCTCCAAGGAGAGGTGAGCCCGGTTCTCCGGGAGAAGGATGTTATCCACTGCATCAAAAGAGATTGTAACAGTGAAGGGAAGGAGTAAGGCTCCTTGAAGAAGCATCTGGGACCACTGCCATGACTCACTCCCTCTGATGCTATTCATGACTCAATCACTTTAGTCTGGGGATTTAGCAATCATTAACCTTGGAGTTCTGACTTCCTTCCTTTGGGCAAAAAGCAGCTGATTTAACTTGCACTGCCCTTTAGTTCCCCTTACTGTCCCAGGGGCCACAGGGAAAGGACATGTGTCTGCACCCCACAGAGAACAGTTCACAGTCTAGGTTTCTGTCAGAAACCTACTTCATTGTCAGATTAAATGATAAAATTAGACCACAAACAGAACTGGCCAAAACATAACGTTTGCCATTCTTCTGGCTCTGTTGAAGGGCTGGACTCCAAAGGTACAGGACAGACAGCTGAAAGACGTGCTATCGTACAACACCACAAATTTCATAATGACTCTCCATCAGTACCCAAGAGAGCTTCAACATTCAGGAAGCAGATGGCAGACTGCAAGCTCCGAATGCTTCATATTGGCCTCAGTATCCTGTACTAAGTTTAGCCACGTTCTTCAACCAATGCTTTGGAGCTGCATCGCAAGAGGGATGGAGGAATGGATGCGATCAGGGTGGGAATGGGAAGTCTCAGCTAGAAGGATTGATTGGGTCCCAGTACTTTGACCACCCCATCACCCCCTCCCAGATCTCAGTGCTCCATCTAACCCAGTGGCTCTACACCTTTCCAATTTACAATACAAATAAATGCATAAGCTTTCCCCAGAGCAAAAAATCCTAGATCCACCTTTGCATTGCTTTGTAAAATAGCAAGTTTGTACTGCAGTCACAGCACAAATCAAAGAGCATGGGCAGTTTACAAGGCTCTTCCAAGACAGACATGCCTTAAGAGAGCTGGAACTAAGCTGCACATAGCTCAGAGTGCCCAGCTCACCTGAAATCCTGCTCTCTGAGGCTCTAAAGGAGTTAGATACATGCCTAGGTAAATAGATGGATAGGAAAAGCCTTGTATGTAGAATGATGGCTATGATTTCCATGCAGGCTGAAAGACATGCTCAGAACAAAAATTATGATCTGCCTGAGAAAAAAATGTTAATAATTACTCACCATCCTCCCAAGAAAAGCGGTAAAAGTCCTCAGTTTTGGGTGACTCAGGCAGGTGAATCCCCACACCAATGTCAAAGCCAATGCTTTCAGCCTGCCGCCGTGCGTGACGCAATATCGCTCCTCCGAAGTCTCTGAGCCGGACAGCTGCTCGGTGGAAAATCGTGTCTTTAGCATTATACCTCATGCAGTTGGTAACTATAAGGTTAAAGTCTTCCTCAAACTCATCCAATGTTCGGTACAGGTGGGACTCCAGCTTCCGCCTCATGGTGGAAAAATCCATTGGGTTGGAAATGAATTCCAGGTAATCTGGAACCTAAACATATAAAACCTGTACAATTACAAAAACCATTTACTAGTCAACTAGAGTGCATCCATCATAAGCACTCTTAATCCCTTTCCACTGGCAAGAGGCAGCACCAGAAGTTCATTTCTGTGTCACCCAGTCAAGGCAGACATACCCTGCCTCTGCAAAATGTTACTTGTACAAGATGTGCTAAAGCTTCCAGAAAAAAATGCCCTTTTTTGACCTGGAAGGATACTCACATCATGAGTCCTTTCTGAGACGTTCTTTAGTCCACCAGCAGCTTGGGACAAGGTAGTTTGTGCTTCTAGGGTTATGACAGCACATGAGCCTCTGCCCAGCAACACCTTATCTACAACCCATTAGACACCTCTAGGAAAGAGACTTGCCTCATTCAGGTTAACAGGCTCTGTGAAGATCTGGGCAGCATCCTTCTCCTGCAGTAGGTCCAGTGTTGTGCGCAGAAGGACATTGAAAGGGGTCAGCTGTAGCTCCATAGCAGCCTGCTGAACCTTGACCTGGGAATAAGAAAACAGCGATGAGCACAGTTACGGAGGACAGGATATGTGAGTGGCGTCTTCCTCCAGTTTCTTCTGAGTCATCACCCCGGCTCTACTCAGTGGTGGAAACCTGAGGTCAGCATACAATTAGCCTGGTAGACTCATTGCTGTAAAACTTCTGGGAAACACATTGTGCTCTCCATGTGCAGGATGTCCATCAGCAGACAGCACTTTACAGAGTCTAACTGCACAGTCCAGTCCTTTTATATATATATATGAGGAACTCCTACTTATTCAATCTCATCAAGTCAAAACAAGAGGAACCCCCAGAAAATTAAAAGATACTACAACTAAAAATGAAAAGAGGCAGAGGCTTTTCACGCCTGGTAAATTATCCTGTAGAACTCCCTGCCTCAAGATATTATTATTATTATTACTATTATGCTAATTAGCAACATTATATAAAAGTTGCACTTACATGAACAACGACATCCATAATTAGACTACAGAGCATAAACAAAGTTTAAGATATAAGCTTTCAGACTTCAAAGCAGAAGCCAAACAACAACAGTGGTTTGATGTCTGCAAATTCCTAATACAGTTTCTTATATCCCTCATGAAGTCACTATTCTGTTTGATTTCAAGCAAACAACTTGTAGCACTGAAAATCTATTCCAAAAAGACTGGAACAGGATAAAAGTATTTATTTGTCTTTTAACATTTTAATCTCTTTGATCTTATAATCGCTTGTTATGTCATTAAATCAACCACTCCACTCGCAAAGGCAAGCAAGTCTGTTTACATAAAGCAAACTGATGTGCAAAGCAACAAGACAGCATCAGTGAGAGAATGAATGAAGACAAGATATAAAGACCACACTCTTTCCCCAGAACAGGAAAGAAGTCAAATAAATGCATGATTCTGAAGCATTCTTCTCCACTCACTGGAGAAGAAGCTGGGCTGGGATAGAGCTCCAACTAGACACACTTTTCTGTGGTATTTTATCATTTTATAAAGCACATCATAGTTTCCATAAGCTTTTATGGATTTAGCCAGCTGTGACAGGGATATGTCAAGATATCAAATGTGAACAAAGTCCAATAATGATTTTTTTTTGATCCTCCAACCTAAAATATGTCCACACAGCAAGCAGGGCTGAGCTACTGATGTAAATCAAGGACAGTGCAGCAAATGAACCAGTGCTGGCATCAAAAGGACTCCAGAAAAGCTATGGGTAATTTCTGGCCATGAAAAAATTGCAGAGGAGTTGTGATCACAGAGGATGCTGATTTCCCTCTGCCTGGTTCCCTGCAGACAGCCTGAAAGCACCCAGGCAAGGCCTGAGGAAACGTGTAAGGGCTCACTGTATGCAAGGTGAGCCTTTCATGCAGCTGTCCTTGAAGATACTCCTGCGACACAGCATAGTCGTGGGTGCAACAACCAAGTAGGTAAGACAAGCAAAGACCCTCAACAGGAAAAGCTGGCAAGCATATGGGAAGCAACCTTCACTGGTGCAACTTCGGAGATCTGCACACAGCTCAAAGCGCAAATTGGAAAATTTAGTAAATTGTCTCCATCATAAAGCTTTTTCATCTAAAAAAAGTACATAGAGGACAAATGACAAGAATTTTTAGCTTACAGAGTAAGGGCTGAATTGTGATTTACACCTTTCTCTGGAGTAGGTGTTACCAAACTCCTGGTATAATCATAAAAGGAGATGTAACTTCTACTCTGCAAAACACTTGCCCAGAAATAGAAGGGGTGTTGTAGGTCAGAAATCAAATCCACTATTAGTTATGCAAATACATTTTCCCAGCACTTTGTAGCCCAGTCGTGGTTCTGAGGGCAGAGACTGCACAGTGCAAACCTGTGACAGACACAGGGAGAGAGTAAGTTCTGCACACTCAACAGTCAGATTCCATGAAAAAAGGAAAAGACTCAAGAAAAACTGTTGTGTTCCTCCTCTGCCTCCTGCAGCACAATTGCTTGCATGGGACTGAAGTTACGTGCAGCAACTCAACAGTCAAAACTACTCACCTGCTCCCGTTTGAGTTTTTCCCTCTTACGGATCAGCTCAATGAGCAGTCGAGCCCGCTCCAAGTCATGCCGCAGTTTTTGCCAGTACTTCAACTCTTCCTTCACTGCACTGGTCTTCTCATCCTGCTCCTTCTGTAAGATATAGCAGTGGGGTGAGATAAAAAACACAAGTGGCTTTCTATGTTTCCTTCTTTTTCTAGGCATCCTCACTGAATTGCTCTCCTCTTCCTCCTATTCACTTGTCTCTTGTTCAGATTATGCCCCTTCCTTCAGCTTAACAAACAAAAAATCAGCCTTTCTAGATTTTTATTATCTGTGAAGTTAGCCTAAGTTACACTGTAGCTACACTCTGGGAACACACTTCAGTGCAGGCTCATTTACATTCTCCCAGCTTTTATATCCAAGTTTATTACAGAGGCTGGAAATTTTTCTGTTGGCTGCTGTGCATTGAAGCAGCAGCCCAAAGCATTTACAATATAAGGGCAAGGTGACCAAAAGCAGGGGAGAAAACAGCTATTAATATCCTCCTTGTAACCAATAAGAAATAGAGCCACGGAAAGACATTTGCCAAAATACAAAAGAACAGTCAACACTGGGAGACGAGCCCACACCTTCCAAGACACAGTTCAGTGGCTTCTCAACTTCCTCTCCTAAATCTGTAGCTTTCTTAATGGCTTGGATGACATACCTGAAGTGCATACACTTTCACACGATTGCCAAGAAGACAATTGCTTCATAAGATCTTCATAGTTTATATTAATAGGACATTTGTTTTTAAGAACTTACGGTAAATTGCCAATGTAATACACCAAGGAAATGCTGCACTTTCGCAAGCTCCACACTGATAAGTGAGAAATAATTTTTTTATTTATTACCCAGAGCAGTCTTCTTGCAAATGAAAAGTCTATAAATTCCTCCAACTATAGTAAAATTACATGTGCACATTGTACACGATACCTACTGACAGGCTATGTTAGAGGGTAGAATCCAACTGCTTCATTGGTTCACCAACTACTCCTCATGCTAAATGCAGTGCTGCTAAATAGCATTGAGATCAAGTGACTCTAGACACCAGCTCAGAGGAGGAAGCAAAGGAGTCCAGAGCTGACGATTATGTCTAAACTTCCATATGAATGTACATGGGATGGGCAGAAATCGAAGCTGCAGGAAGAATGACCCAAACTGGTATTTGGCCAGAACTCTAGAGCTAACACCCATTTTCTTCAATCACTTGCAAGAAATGTGATTTTATAAATCATCTAAGAGATCAGTCCACCAAGGGTCCATCACACCCTTGCACAATCCTGGGTCTCCTGACTCAAGGGAAAAACTCCCATCTGCAGTCTCATCAACACAAATCTTAGTGGCTTGATGGATAACCCACTAATACAGTAACTCAGTTTTTCAGGCATGAGCATACCAAGAGGAGACTAGAAGACACTTAAATCAGGCCTCTGATTCTTTCACCCTCAATGCCCTTTCCCGCCATGTGCCAAGCACATCTCCTCCTGGAATGTGAGCTCTCCATCCTCCCGTGGGTGTTCAGCTGGAGACCAGTACCTGCTCTGTGTTTCGCTGGGACTGGAGGTGTGAGTGCAGGCGCCGGATCAGGGGCACCCCATTCCTCGCCTGCCGCTTCAGCAGCCAGTAGTTGTGGAGCCTCTGCATGAACTGGTTCTTCCTCTGGAGGGAGAGCCCACTGCAAATTTTGTTCAGCCTGAAGGAAGCAAAGAAGTGTCATAGAGCCAAGTGCAAAGCAATTGTGACTCTGCGGACCCTTGGGTTTTGTGATGAAGCTTTGCAGTGTTGTGTCAAGCATGCTCTGAAATAAACATAAACTGGTATGATCTGGGATCTCCTCAGCATGAAGACATATGTGCCTACTTTTCACAATATATCCCTGTGTTAGTAGCAGCTTGGCTGGAGAGTCCCACCAAGCACTTGCCACAGCACTGTCAAAGTACACAATCACCAATTCAGCTCCAAGCCTTGATTTCAAAACTACTTTCTGTGTTAAGAACTTTTTGGGGGCCATTTAAGCCTGATGGTATTAAGCTGGAGTCTTGACAGGAGTCCAAGAATAATATATCACCTATTTTAACCCTTGCTTACCATTCTTAGATTATACATGGTGCCTTATCAGCAGTTTCCAACACCTATCTGTTAAAATACCAGCAACACCTCAACACACTTGCTAAGGCACCAAACAAAAATTCGGCGCTACCTAGTTCTGCACAAGGGAGAGCTGGGAGGAAAAACAAACAGCCAAATTCAAAGCTGCTTGCAACACCAACAAGTCTGATATGCTCTGTAATAAAAGGAAGAATTAAGAAGCTATGAAATGAGACTTAAAAAAGGTCAATAGTGGTATGACCCCTACCTGCCTATCAACCTGTAATGCTTGAAGTATTTTAAAAACACCTTCATGCTAGATGGGTGTTTCTGTTAGGGACCACCATGAAGTCTGCATTACACAGCAGTCTAGGATGGCTGTTTGGCAAAGCAAGAAAAAAGCACAGTATGCCAGTGACACTCACGTAGAAGAAAGCCAGTCAGGAATTATGCTACAGAGCACTCTGGACACAGCAGTATTTATTGCTAGGTCCTGACTGAAACGCCTCAGTGTTTCCAAGTTCAACAATGACAGGATCTGAGTCCTTAAAACAGATCCTGTTCAGCTCCAGCTGTTCAACTCCTCCCCTAAACCTGCAACACTCACCTGTAAGAGGGAATTTGCGTGATGGTCACCATGGGCATAGATGAACGCCATTTGGTCACATCACCAGACTCCTTTTTCATCTTTTGCTTCAATTTCACTTGGTTCTTTTTCAGAGACCCTTTGGGAGAAGCAGAATTGGCTTCCTCCTCTCCCTTCTCCTTCACAGTGTCCTCCTGCCCAACACCACTAGCAGCTGGAGACCGTTTTTTTACCATCCCAGGTGGGGAATGACTCTCACAATAGGCAGTCTTACGCACAGTGAATGTCGTGCCGTTGATGTTGGTCTCCCTCATGGGTTCAATCTTCATGAAGAGACCAGCCCTCTGGGCACAGGTGACGTGGAAAGCAGTGTAACAGTTCACCTTGTGGCATTGAATAGCAGCTCCCATGCCCTTCTGCTTGCAGATACAGCATGTGAGCTTCCACCGAGCTGGAGGGATGTTACTGATCCCTTCAATGGGCTCCAGGAAAACAGTGTTTGCAAAGCAGACCTCTGGGATCCAGATGGCACAAACCACGTGAGCCCAGCGGCCATCACTAGTCTGCTTGAAGGCTCCACCGTTGTTCGGGCAAAGGACACAATCCACAGGGTGAGAAGGGGACTGTAAACAGCAGCGGCAAAGCCACTGCCCCTCAGGGATATAGGGCACACCGTAACACTCCTGGTGCACGGCCAGATTGCAAATATCACAGAACAGAATGACATTACTGTTGTGACACTCATCGTCCATGCAGACACAGCAGAAGGCGTCCTCATCAATGAGGGACTGCTGAGCCCCGTTGTTCCGGCTCTCAAGGTATGACTCCTTTTCCAGTCGATCCACCAGCAACTCAAAAGTGTCAGCAGAAACTGTTCCATAACCATCAGCCCTTCTCTTCTCGTTGACCATTTCCAGCCATGCCAGATCCTCCTCATCCATGTCATACTCCACTTCTAAATTAAGGTCTTCAGGAGGCTTTTCCATGTACCGGTAGTAGGCAGCTGGAAGCGGAGGGGCATCTGGCTGGCTGAAAGAGTCCAGCACACGGAAGTTGGGCTGGGGTAAGTGTAAAGACGTCCCTGGTGCATATCTGGAGCAGGACTCCTTCTTCTTCCCTTTAGAAGGCGTTTTCTTAGATTTAGAAGGCAAAAGGGGCTGCTCACTGTTTTCCTTGTTGCTGTTGCACTCGGTAATGTCCTGGGCAGTCAACTCATCCTCTGTGATGAGTTTTAAGGGATCGTAGATGCTGATGCGATGAAGCCGCCCGTCGATGTCCACCTCCACAATCCGCTGGGCCTGAGCATATGTCAGTGTCTCCCGAGTCGGGGAGCACTTGAGGCTGTAGGGCGAGGGCGAACGCCTCCCCTCCAGGTTCTGTCGGGACCTCCTTCGAGGCTTCCTCATCACTGTGGTCCAGAGACTCTGTAACAAAACAGGACAGAGGACAGTGTAAGACAAGGAGACAAGTAAGAAACAGTGCAGATTGAAAAACTCAGTCAACGTTGCAACAGAGCAAATTTCTACTAGAGACTTCAGCAGTTTCAGGCTTGCTGAGTCTTTATACCTGCTTAGATACAAGCAGGTAATTGATATATCAACCATTTCTTGCACTGTGTATCAGAGCAAAGCACAGCACCCTTCAGCTTTCTCTGTTTGCAACTCAGGAGATGTATGTACCACCATACCACCAGTGAGAAGAGCTCAAAATAATTTTACACCACAGTATACAGTCTGATGTGCATTCAGATCAGCAAACATTGAGATCCTCCGAAATTCAAATACTACTTATCACGTATGCTTGCACCATTCACGAATTAAGCTCACACAAGCCAATTGAGTTCTTCTCTATTCTTTTGCCTGTTCTTCTGACTTTTCTTTTATATCCCAAATAGCACATAAAATGTGCTGGATATTTTCTAGTTCAAAAGGAATGCACTGTTCAGGTCTTATGAAAGCAGTTCACAAGTTTGGTTTTTTTTTTTTTGTAAGTGAGCTCCAGATGAGGAAACAAGTAGTTCTCCTTCAGTCCAGGAGGAAGCTCCTCCAAGTTTCACACCTAAGGGTTGCCACCACCAATTCTTCTGCTCCAAGACTACAGATGCAAGAAGTTCTATAATGAAAACTCATCCTTCATCTTTGCTTTTCTTTCTCTCGCATATGTAGCTGTTCCTTACACTGCTCTCCAGATAGTGTATACTGAACAGACTGTGTCCTTCCCAACATGCAAATGGGTCACAAACAGAACCAGAGGATGAACCAAGCAATATATCAGATACCAGATGTGTGTCCCTTCTGCTCTTCAGTGGGATCAAGGATGAAGGGAAGGGGAACGAGCATGGGAACAAGCAGCATGGATCCAAATGGACTTAGTAGCTCTGATTCAGTGTTAGCCCCTCTGGAGTCATAATTCACATTCATGCACCTGAGCCGGTTCTGCATGGAGGATCCACAGGAATACCAGCAGGAAAGCAGCAAGGCAGCTTCCAGACCACACCAGGAACCATGCAATGGTATCTGCTCAGAGCCTTAACAAAAAGCCCAGGCCATCTCTGTCCTCGCAAACTGCTAATCAGCAACAGAGATAATTTTTTGAGAGTTGGTTCCTGACGTTAAGGAGATGCCTGTCAAAGGGGAGCAGAGGAGGAGCCTGAAGCTGGTAAGATGATCTGGGGGAGGATGCAAACACAGCAGAGCTCAGTGATCTGCAGGTGAAGAAGGGAGCTAGCGAAAAGGCAAAGCAGAGAGAAAGCCAAGTGAGTAACGCAAGCAAGAAGGGAGGGTCAACAACGGGAACATGAGTTATGGGAAGAAATGAGCTGAGTCTGAAAGAAGTCAGAAAGTAGACCAAAAAAAGCAAATGTAAATTTTCCTTGAGAAGATAGGCCAGCCCAGAGCTTATCTACTGCTATGCAGAGGTCTGAACCTTCACCTCACCCTTATTTAAAGCAATCCCACGTTCAGTCCCTTTCTGTGGGACCCACAGACAAGAAAACGCACTATAAACCCACAATTTGTAGTTAGCCAATGCATTATTTCTGCTCTGTGAAGGGCATAGCTCCAGAGACTCTCAATCACATGAGTCAGAGCAAGCAACACCTCACAGGAGTAGGACCTACAAAAAGTCCAAGCTTATTCCAGAAAGAAGCAACAAATTCCAAGAGTAACAAATTTTTCAAGTACTGCTTCTGTGAACCATGAGATTAAGGCATGACACGACATGTGTATTAAGAAACAAACATGCTTTGGGATGGATTTTCAAACTCTCCCTTGCATCCACAGAAATAAGCTGCAGGTGCCAGTTTCAGTAAGCACACCCATAATGATGGAACCTGTAAACACAATTTTATTTCAGGTGTAAAATATGAGATGACAATTTCTACCTGCAAATATAGGTACTACAAATTTTGGGATGTTTGCCTTAAAACTTTAATCAGTCACTTGACCCACAGACTGCAGACATGCAACTGCACTTGTCCTAGCTGAGCTCCAATGGCTTCAGTGATTAGGAAAAAACAATTTTAAAATAAGGGCATAAAGGCAACTTGACCATAAAATGAAAAAAAACACAACAAAACAGAAAATCCTGCTGGCAAACAGCTCTTTTCCAATACAGGCCAGTACAAGCACAGATGATATTGGAAGCAAAAAGATATATGGGCAAAAATATGTTAGAGGATGAAGTAATTATTATGAGCTGACTGCACCCATAATTAATATTTTATTCAAGAAAAATGAGGTATTAGCCACCTGTTGAGGGACAAGCAAATTTCAGTAAAACAAGCCCCTGAAGGAAGGGCTCTTTTATCTGCTGATGGGAAAAACAAGGGTAAAGGGCTTCTTTAGCGAAAAACTCAATGTATTTCTAGAAAAATTACTCAAAGTGGGCTTTCCACCAACTGCCATAAAACAACCCATTTGTAAAATACACAATTACTTAGCACTATGAAGAAGCACCTAAAATGGCATGGAAATTACTGCCAGGGAAAGATGAGCACCTGCGATAAGACATGCATCTGGATATCAGGAGAGACACATCTACCCACTTCCAAAAAAACTTTGAAAGCAGCAATGAAATGAACTCAGACACACTGAGCTGAACACTACGGCCTTGTCTACAACAACAGAAATTTCTAAGCATGTTTTGATCTCCCTGGCACACTTGAAAACACCTCCCAGCTACATATAAAAAGGAATCCCTCTGCAAAGAGCACCCATGCACACTGAAATGCTAAAGATACTTGACACTGGTGGGGTTAAATGCCAATGCTGATTATGCCCTACCATGGGCAAAGGTTGCTGATGTGAATGCAGAAAGTTCAAATAGTCATGCTTTCGCTATTGCAATACTATGCTCAAAGCTTTCCAAAACCCTCCCAATCACCCGTTTCCGCTGGATATCAGGCCAAGAGCAGGGTATGAAGTTCCTAGAGAGTACAACTGAGCAAACAAGGTGGTTACGACACATAAAGTTGCTGGGAATGAACTTACCTCCACCCCAGGAGTTCATTCAGGAGTGGTTCAATTCTCCTGAGCAGCAGCTTTTACACCTGTAGGCAAGAGATGCCTAGAGGGCTGCAAAAGGCAACCAAGCCCATCACCAGGATGCTTAAATTTACTACAAAGGGGTCAAAAGCTTCACTGGGAAAAAATGGAGATCGACATGTATTCGAACACCACCACAATACAGTCCCCTATTATACACACAGCCTGGAATATCTGACACAAATGAGTCCTCTAAAGGAAAGGCTATACGTTGCTGTGATTTACACCCATGCAAGTCTGTGTTAGCCATTTCCAAGAATCAGAGGCACGGTCTCACACTGCAGAAGACCTCAGTCTCTTTCCCAACTCTCTTTCATGCTGCAGTCCTTCCTTCTAGCCTTCCCACACTGAACAACCAAGGATTTACTTTATAGCACCAGGTTTCTTTGCTAACATGCAGAGGACGCAAGGCTGGAACTCAAGGTAGTGGGGGAGTTTCCTGGCCCTTTCCAGCATAGCTTGGTGACCCCAGTGAAGAACTGGGTCCCTCAACAATGAAGAACTCCAGTGACTTGCAGCAAGAAGGCCACCTGGACCTTAAGGAGCAGCAGCAGATGTGAGCAACATGGCTCTCGTTCAAGTCTGGCACACCATGACTACTGGCAGTGGCTATAGCTCGTACAATCCTAAACAGTTTGGGGTTTGTTGTCACCAAAGACTGCTTCTCTTTGGGACATCAAGTCAAATATGAGGTCTGGAGACATTCCTCAGCATTGCTCTCCTGCACCCAGAGCCACCCAGCTCTGCCACTTGTGGCTGTTTGCTGGGATTTAAAACCCACTCCTGTGGAATGGAGAACAGACACCCATGGAACTATATAAGGAACACATCTGCAAAACAAAAGCAACAGATGCCAGAGGAAAGGAACAACCTGGAACCGTTGCAGCCCCCTTTCCACCTTTTGCCAACCACAACGCTGTTTAAACTCCTGCTGCCCTCGACAACACCCCTCCACTTTCCTGCTGTAGCCACGCTTACCACAAGCTCATATCCCCTTCATGCACCTGCCAAGGGTTCATACTCCCGACACCCACACTGATGCCTAAAACAAATTGTTATCAGTGCTCAACAGATGTCAGGAGAACTGCCTGCCCTGGCACACACGAAGATCTTTATCGATCCCCTGGTATTTCTGTAACCAAATCAAGCTGACAGGAGATGCACCAGGCTGCAAGAGAGGACCTCCTTCCAGAGTGCAGAGGGTTGCGAGGCAGGCTGTGGCTAAAGTTTAAGGTAACGTCTGGGCTTAGCAACAGATGATGTGTGCCATGAGCTGTGTCTGGCCTCAGCAGCAGCTGAGAGAACTATGCCGTGCCGTGGGCTGTCAGGTGCCGACGGGAGCTCCTCTCAGGAGCTATCCTGTGCAGCGAGGGACACAGGATTCCCGCAGGGAACTCCAGTAGCAGCGAGCCGTCTGGGTCAAGGCACAGCGGGAACTCGGCCAAAAACGAAGCCGACCCCGGGTGAGGAAAAGGCGCAGCGGGTGAGTGCGACGACCCCCGCCGGTGCTCAGCACCGGGCCATACCCAGGGGGGACACCCGCCCTCCGAGGAGTGAGAATACTCTCCAAGGAGCGGGCCAGGGCGGCCGAGAGCGACAGACAAGGCGGCAGGACTGGAAGGCGATTGGCTGTCGCCACCGTACATCTCAGCTCCAAAACCAATAGCAACGCAAGACTTTGCGGGACTAAAGGGGGGTGCGCTTGGTCCCGCCTGGGCCAATAGCGTAAGAGAAGGTGGGCGGTGCCCCCGCGCGGCAGCGAAGAAGGGGGGGGCCAATATGGCGACAAAGGGGGGGGCTGGTTGACACAGCGCTGTCCGTTCCCCGTCCCCAGGCGCTCGCCGCCGCCGCCCCCTCCGCGAGGGTCTGCGGGGGGCTCCCTCCGCGCGGGGGCAGAGCGGGCACGCAGGAAGGCCCCGCAGGCTGCAGCGCACCGTGCTCCCTCGGCTCTTTCCCGCCCGCCCGGTCACCTTCCCGCGACCCTGGCGCTGGGGTGTGAGGGAGGAGAGACCCCCTGAAGGAAGGGTGTCGCGGTCTGCCACGCAGCGCTTTACCTGGCCGGCTCAGCGCGCCGCCGGCGCGGCGTCTCCACCGTTGCCACCGCCTCCTTTGGGGGGAATTTTTTTGTTGGTTTTGGGGGGGGGGGGTTTTGTTTTTTTTTTTTGTTTTTTTGTTTTTTAATCCTCTCCGCCTCCCCCTCCCCTCCCCCCTGGGGCGGACGGGCTCACCGAGCTGGCGGCGGGAGGGGAGGGCACAAGATGTCGGCTCCGTCCGCTCCGGCTACCGCCGTCTCTTCAGCGCCGCCTTCTCATGGCGTTGCCGCCGCTGCTCCCGCCGCTGCTCCCGCCGCTGCCGCTCCGGCCCCGGTGCCGCTTCGCCCCTTACCACCCTCACCTCCCCCCTCCCCCCCCCCGGGGCTCCCGCGCCCCCGACGCTCTCGGTGCTGTGGAGGCGGGGGGGGGGGGGGAGCAGGGGACACACGCTCAAGATGGAGGCGGCGGTGGCGGCGGCAGCACGGGCCAACGGTGGGGAAAGGCAGCAGCCAGCGGCCAGGCAGGGGAGGGGGCTCCGCACCGCTTCCCTCGCGGCTAGTCACCGCCCGCCCCTCCCCGGTCTCTTCCCGCAGTCGAGCCGCACGGCACGGGAGGCCCCCGGGGGCTTGTGGCGACGGAAAGGTGGGGGGGTCCGAAGCCAGTGGCCTCGCGGCTTAGGAAAGGTCTTCTCCCGCCCCTTTCCCCCTCCGCGCCCGACGGGGCAGAGAGCACCGGGGAACCGCGGCCTCCCGGCACCCGCCTCTGGCTGCAGGCGGCCGGAGAGCGCTGCCCCCGCTCCTCGCCTCCCCCCTCTCCCCGCAATGAGCCTCGCGGCTGGGGTTTGTCTGCGAGTTAGGGTATCATCCTAGGCCGTGTCGTGCAGCCGGTAGCCCCCAGGCCACGGGAGATGGGATTTCTGTCCCAGGCTCATTGGAGTGTCTTCATCTTGCACCCATTTTTTTGCAGGAGGCATGGGATCCCACAAAACGTCCTGGAGCATTGCCAGGTGCCAAGGAACCTGTGGCTTTGTTTCTGCCCCTCTTCGCCTAAACAAGCAACATCAAACAAACAATGTAAATAGCAAGAGCCTGTATTTATTTTCTAGACCAGCACTGAAGGTCCAGGTGGGCTCCTAACATGCAGAAGTGTGAAGCGGGTACACGGACAGAGAGAGGGAGAGGAATGAACAAGCAAGAAGTTACATTTGCAGCTAAGTGGGGAGATAGGAACTGCAGAGGCTCCTACACTTTTTATAGAGTGTACCACATACTTGGGCATATGTATGCTCCACCTCCCACTCTGTGCAGAGGATTGCATAATATTACCATCTGAATTTATAGAATTAACTATCTTAGAAGGAAAAAAATGAATGCAGTTTTCCCTCATGTACAGTCCAACTTTATATCTTTTGTCTTTTAACAGATGTTAACTGTAGAATCTAAGAGCAGCCAGTCTATGACAAGTCTGTTTTGCAAAGTCTCAGGTGGGACCAGAGGTTTTTGAACCTTTAAAAGCATGGGAAAACATGTTCCTTACTGTTGAACAATCTTACATGTCTCCTTTTAAGTATATACTGTGTACATAAAGTGTAGGCTTTTTTACAAATCTACTATTCCTGTATCAGAACTTGAAAATAAATAATAATCTATTCTTGTCCTGCATGAGAAATAACGTATCAAAGATTTAGAAATAAAGTCTCAATACTCTCACTGGTTTACATAGGATCTTACTTAACCCCAGAAGAACAGCCATGCAACAGTATGGTCCTAGCCATGAAGGATTAAAAAAATCTAAACCACAATCTATAGATGCATTTGCTTCCTAGTTAAACAATAAATAAAATAATTTCAATAACTGATGAGCAACTTCAAAGGCTGAGAGAACAGTATATTCAGCCTGGAAAAGAGAAGCTTTGAGTGACCTAATTGTGGCCTTCCAGTACCTGAACGGAGCCAACAAGAAAGATGGAGACTTTTTACAGGATGAGGGGGAATGGCTTCAAACTAAAAGAGAGTTGGTTTAGATTAGGTATTAGGAAAAAAATTCTTCCCTGTGACAGTGATGAGGCCCTGGCACAGGTTGCCCAGAGTGACTGTGGCTGCCTCGTCCCTGGAAGTGTTCAAGACCATGTAGGATGTAGCTCTGAGGAATCTGGTGGGGAATCAGGTGTCCCTGTCCATGGCAGGGAGGTTGGAATGAGTTGTTCTTTAAAGTCCCTTCCAAACCAGGCCATTCTAAGATTCTATGATTTTCCTTCTTTATGTGAGAACTTTAACAGTGGGTTTTACTTGATTTTTTTTTTAAGCACTTTCAATGTGTTTCTTAAATACGAAGAGCTTTTGCAAACTCATTTTTACCCCAGTTTTGAAACTTTATACTCTTAGATTTGTGCTAGAGTTAGCTTATTATAATCACATTAGGTTCAATATTAAGTTCAGTGAGATGACTCATGCACAGAGATGTCCAGACATCTCTGATGACTGGGGGCCATGTGTTACAACATCAAAACAAGTTATCCATTGTTTAGTTTTATATCAAAGCTGTGGAACTAATGTGTTACTTGGAAAAAACCCCAACAAAACATTTTGAACTTCTCTCAACTCCCAGAGGCAAGTAAATTCAATTTCTTTGCTCTCCCAGTGTTTAAAGGGTACAAGCGCAAAACCAGTGATGTTGCTTCAAATGAAAGCAGCAGCCAAGACATCTGAAACTGAGTTGGGCACCTTCATTCATACTATTATTTTCTCCATCCTTATTCAAGTATATAAAACAAAAAGGGAAGAGTATTATCATTTAGAATTGAGAACTGATGTTTTTTTCTTTGTTGATTCATTAAGCCTCAAATCTGAGTAGTGTTTGTATCCCTCTTTGGCTTGTTGTTCTACCCTGTTGCTAAAAATGACGCTGTGTATTAAAAGTTAAAAGCCTGATATCTCAAAAGTGACGATCCTCAGCTGCCTCTTAGCCTCACTAACATCAGAAGGGTGCCACAAGCACCCAGCACTATTTCCTCAGTGGTGTTCTTTTTTTCCCCCCCTCAGCATCCTGTAGTTTTAAGACATGTTTTTGTTCAGTTGAAGTGTTCTCAAGACAGATCTGAAATCATGGTTTATGGTAGGAGAATTTTTATTTTTCCAGTCAAGCTTAGCTAAAAAAAGTTAACTGACTTTCATGTAACAGAAAATCAATAAGCACTGAAGATATAACATACTAACCCAGTATTATTTAATGGAGTGCAGTCCAGCAAAGAAGGAGTTATCAGTCAGCCAAAGAGCTGACTGAATCAGCTGTGAACCAGCACGAGCTGAATATCATGCTAAAAGCTGTATAAACTCGTGCTCAGAAAATGGCTTCGTAGAGAGAAATCAGGTGAAACATTCTGTAAAACACGTTCACCTGGAAACTCCAGCATTTTCACAGTGTACAGTTGGACTTAATGATCTTACTGATCTTTTCCAACCTGAATGATTCTATGATAAATGCAATTAGTGCAGCGAGTGTTCATCTGTTTGGGGAAAAAACAAATTAGTACTGGCTATTGTGATCCTCATTCAATTCTTCATGTCTCGTTTCTCTTAGTTGTGAAAAGAGAAATAGCCATAATCATGTTCCCAGCCAACACTCTGCTGACCCATGATACAGGAAAATGCAGAGGAGTGGAAACGCTTTCCCTGGTTGCTCAGGCAACAGTGAGACATGGGAATATGAAAAGGTATTAAAATCCTTTGTACAGTATCTCACTAGAGGTCTCAGATGTGTTTATCTATGTTGTTCTTCTTTCCCATTATCCCATAAATAAAAACAAGAAAAATATTTGTTTAGTCTGCTACCTAGAATGTGAAAATGTTAAATATGAAAACATATTATTTTTCTTTTTCCTACAGGGTAAAATAAGCAGAGTTTTCTGAGAGGCTGGAGAAATTTTCAAAACCATGCACCGAAAGGTTTCTAGGTGGTATCTAGAAACATAGAAACTACTGTCTCTCTTAAAAAATCCTGGTAATTTTAAAGTGTCTCCTAAGAAGATAAAATAATCATTGCTTCATCTGCTTTTTCTTTCCCACTTACATGTGCAAATACCTAGTAAATAGATCCCATAAAGTTCCAACTTCACAGACCTAATTAGCTGTCAAAAAAAGTCCAAAAACAACAAAATAAAACAACCCCCAAAAACCCCCAAACAACTTACAGAGAAAGATTGTTTATGAAGGCTTCACTTTCCAAATTTAAAAAAAAAATGCTTAGAACACCGAAATGAATGTAAGAATAGCAAGTAAGTAGTATTTCAAGTTAAACATTGGTATGTTATGTGAGACAGGCACAAAAATTCTATCTATACATCCACGTAAATTTTTATCATATATCCTTATCATCATGGCTAGGCTTCGCGAACGAAGATTTGGGAAGGTAAACAGCAAACATATTTATGGCTGCCTAATTTATGGGATTTTGGATCACTTCAGGGATGGGTGATTTTTATCACATGATTTTAAATTTTTAAGTATGCAAACTATGTAAGGGCAAAAAAACCCAGGAAGGAATGTGTCTGTTATGTGTTTGTGTGTGTCATCAACAGGCACCACCTGCACCTCCACATAAGGTAATTCCTTCTTTGATTAACAGTGTCTGTCAGGGTCACACACCTCCTCTTGTGTCTTGTGCTGATTTTGAAGTACTCTGTCAAGCAGGTGTTTTTCAAGCTCCTTTCATGAAATGTCAATATGATTTCCCCTCCACCCCATTCTAGTAGCTCATTCTCTTCATTGAAACATGTCCTCAGATGCCACACAAGCACTGGAACGGTTTGTCTTCACAGACAGACATTGTCTTTCCGTTGCCGACCTGCTACATTTCCTGTTCTGAGTTCCTGGCTGGTACATACCACAAAAACCAAATACACATACACTTCCAGGGTTCCTGAGCTTGCAGAGCACCAGCTCCCTGCATTTGTTGGGATAGTAGGTATTGCAGAAGAAATAGTATTTGGCTCTTGGACAGTGAGCTGTTACTGTGGGCTTGGTGGGTGAATGAATGAAACCAGAGCATGGAGCTCACACACCAGGTGTTGAGATTGCTCTTGCAATTTCAGAGCATTCAGTGTAAGCTTTCAAAAGAGAAAAATGATGGAGAAACCCTGAAACCCAGTCCGTGAAACACAAATTATTTTCTGGATGTATACTCAGCAGAAACACTGATACTGAAGAGGCTGTATGTGCTATCCCTGAAACAAGTGAGAATAACGTTTACTCTCACTAATCTACGTACTCTCCTTGTCTGCATTCAAAATTGTTCTTCTCACACTCATTTGTATCAGAAGTCCCCAATGCCTCTTCATGTTTGTCCTCTGGTCAGACAGACAATTCCCAAAGGGCATCTTAGGTTATTTTTTAAAACTATGCAAGTTCCTCTTCAACTACCAGTAGATTGCTCAGTACATTCCTTCATTATGAAGATGTTTTCTCTCTCAACCATCATTACAGAGAGCCAGAAAACTCTTCAGGTCTACTTATTCCCTTTTGAAGAAGGGCAAGATGATTAAGAAGTTAAACCCTGAATACCCATTTACAGTGGTTTATGAGTTCTTTACCTTAACAGATGACTTGAAAGAAAGCTCCGTACTCTGAAGATCTCCATAGATTTACAAAAATTTCTCTACAAGAATGAGCTTTTAAGAGTCTTTCCTGCCTCTCTATGTCAAGGGTTGCATATAGGCAGGAGGTCAGCCTGCCTCACCCACAGTTCTGAAACATCTCCCCGTGCATTCACAAACGCTCACCTGGACAATGAGTCTCCTCTGAAACCACCAAGCCTCATTTTACCATGGCAGAGGCAGCTTTAAACATCTGCAGCTTTCCAAGATGTTATTGGCAGCTGCAGAAACCTTCTCTCCAATTTCTGTTCAAGATTACACAGGGCACATGGCAGCCAAGTCAGCTGCCAGGTTCAAAAGGACAATATTCCAACTGCTGTTTGACAGATGCAGCTAGAAGTTCTCCCTCTGGCCATTCAAGGAAAATGCAGGTCATCCCACACTTAGCAAGAAGTCCCTACTTAGGAGACGAGTGAGGCAAAGGGCTTATAAATGATCCAGAGAGACATGAGGCAAGAGAAACCACGTCCTATCAGCATGGACCATCTGTGCAGCTACAGCAGGATAACATTAATACTGTCCTATCAAAAAGCTGCAGGCACTGAAGGGTTATCCCGAGTTCTGCATGGCATGAGCTGCAACAGAGAGACTGCCAAGACACACAACAACACTGTTTCCCGTTCCCATTGAAGAGAGATCAGAAAATTCTGGTAACGTTGCAGTCTTCCCTTCCTTTAGGTCTGTACAGCAAAACCAAACATTACTTAAGCAAATTAGAGAGTACTGAAAGCAACGTCACTGAAGCAAACCAAAATAACTCAGTGGCTACAGAAGAGGGGGAGATTTGAGAAACATTGCATGTATTACTGAATTCACATGCCCTCTCAACAAATACTTTTCTCTAGCCCTGGGGACTATGTGCTCTGATACAGAGAAGACACTTTCTCTCTGAAGAGAAGGCACAAATCCCTTAGGATAGACTTTGGAATGACTGGCTGAACCTGACTGATCATCGGGAAGAAGATGTTGCAGTTTAAAGGGGTTATCACAACCAGCAGATGTGCCTGCCTAGCACTGAACTGTGTAGTGACTGTATCAATAAGCCATGGACCTGCAGATACACCAGTTTCAGCGTAGGCTGGAAAACTTCCTGCAGACTCATATTCAAACTAAGTTGTACAGCTCCTTGGGATAACCAGTCTAGCAGTATGGGAAGCAGCTTTGAATTCCCAGGCTGTGCTTGCAACTAGCAGTCAGGAGACAGCACTAATCAAAACCCAGGGAATGAAATAAGTGGGAGTGGGGGGGAGGAAGAAGGGGAAAGGGGAGAGGAAGCGGCAGTGGCTCTCCAGAGGGGAAGATCCTGAGCAGAGTTATGTGTATAGCATGAGTTTTGCACTGCTCTGAACACAGACTATCCCATGATCAACTGCATTCCCATGGTGGCCTGAAGCTGACACTACCCCTTGCTACGCTGGATGCTGTGTAACTGCTCAGGGAAGGAGGACACAGTCAGAGCTAGATTGGACAAAGTTTTTTTACGCTGAATGCCACTCTTTCTGATCATTTTGCTTGGGACTCACTTCCCAGTCAATTTTATCTTTGTCTTTACCTTATCCATAATTAATGTACTAAACCCTGTGCTTGAAAAGACTAGTGAGAAAGAATGAAACCCCTTCTCTCTCAAGTGGACAAATACAGGGTAAGAAACAAAACAAAACAAAAAAACACACCAGGTAAAAAACTCTCCCACTTAAAAGTTTCAATAAGAATATATTTATCTTTTATGTTGAAAACTCTCTGGAGCGCTTCCCTTTTGGTAGGACAAAGTTCAATACCCACAGCGTAGTGCCATCCTTGTGTTGGCACACAGAGAAGTCCCACAGGCCAAATGATGGCCACCAGCAAGGCAGTGTGGACTAAATCCCATCTGTCATCAAGGAAAAGTGAATCCCAGCCACAGCTGCATCAGTCACTATAACGACATCCCACTTTGCTTCTTGGAATCCTTCCGTGCAATGGGACTGAAGGACAAGATCTCCTTGTAAATAAGCTCTTGAAAAACATAACAAAATAACCATGAATGTGTGATGTTAGAGGACACAAATGAAAGTCTGAATGTAATACGTGCAGAAAGGAGGTATTCAGTGATAGGTAAGAGCTGGAAGAGACGAAGGAGAGAGGCAAAAAAAGTCTGCCTGAAGAGCTGGAGGGATCTTTGCTGAATGCAGAAAAGCAAGAGTAAGGTAAGAGATGTGCACTACCATTGGGGCATCAGCAGGCAATCAGCCTTACTCAGCACGTGCACAGGAAAGAGAGCAGGGTGGGAAAGTTCCACGCTAGACAGGAACTTCAAAGATAAACTTCTTACTTTTCCACTCATCTATTGAAAGCTTTTCATGTTCCAGAGAATCATCATAGGACTGCTGTGCTTCCGTCTCCTCCTCAACATCTCGGAACTGGTCAAAAAAGGGATGAGCCAATGCCTCTGTGGCTGTAAGGCGCTTTTCCACATCAAGCTGCAACATCTTGTCAAGCAGGTCCACAGCTGTAGGAGAAGATGACAACAGGGCTAAGCAAGGTGCTATGGAGAAGAAGAATCGTGTGCATGAACCCTGCAATTTGATGGGACTAGTATTTCCAGTACAGCATCTCCAGACCTGAAAATGAAAGAGATTCCTCAACCCGGTCAAGGCAGTGTAGAGCTCTTGTCAGTGGAGTTGCAAAGTCTGCCCGACAGCAGCCTTAGGGAACTCCTACTAACCGAACTTAAATTGTGCAGAAATAACAAATTAGTCTTGAATAAGCTTTGGGACTGCACAGATGGGGCCGTAGAAGGATGAAGAGCAAGCCAGTAACCTCAAGATATTTTTCAGGTTTTATAATTTGCTTTCACTCAGAGTCCTGCATCTCAAGGTAGTCTTAACATGAGTAATCTGTATAGAAATCTATACAACCCTGGAAAACAGGAGGGCAGGAAACTCAGATAGCATCTAGTCTTTCAGCTCCATTCCTGGTTGGTTTTAACATTTTAATGCTTTCTTTCTATCAGTTTTTAGAACAGCTTTGCTTGCTTTCATCTCTAGGCTACTTGAGAAGAGAGCTCTTTGAAGAAATCAGTTTTGACTCTGAAAATTATAAATTAACATCAGCTGTCTATTAAGGATCACTAGATCCAGGTATTCAACAAACAGGATCTACACCGTACTACAAAAAAAAATACTGGAGTGGACTGTGGGGGTCTTGTAGCACTTTATCAAAGCCCATGGTGCCTTATATGTTAGGCTGGGAATTAATAATGAACAAAGAAGAGCTGGTTCGTTTATCTAAGAGCTACTGATCATATTGTCACCTGCTTGGCTACAACAAGAACAACTTCAGGAAGCTAATGTCACCGAAAATTCATCCAAGCTTTCGTACCAATTGGAACTGATATATGCAACTGTCCTAACTCTTAGTTTGCAACCCAGAACCTGGACATCCTGTTATATCCAGCATCTGCTTTCTTCTGGTTTGTTAAGACAAAAGTCAGAAGTTTATCTCTTCCATAAATATTGTATGTGACGGACTGTAATTTTAAAATTAAAAAAAAAGGTAGTAAATGGCGAAGAACAGCAAAAGATCACTATTGTAATAAAAAATCATTTTGTTTTTAATTGATACATATTTGCCCTGGGAGGGGCAGGGGCATAACCTGCAAGGGAGAAATTATAAGAATTATAAGAAAAAGGAGAAATAGAGTTGAAGCTGTGTTGGTCAGCTTGCCTCTCTTCCAACTGTGAAAACTTGTGAGAAAGGCTGGAGATGACTTACCCTGAGGATTTGCTTTAGGGAAAAGCACAGACAAATCCTTCTTGGGGATTTTAGGAAGGGACTTGATATAACTCTTAGCCTGAAAGAGCAAGGAAAGCACAGTTACTGCACATGGACAAGCGCGAGGGGATGTGAAATACAGCTTTCAGATCTCATGGCTCCAATGAGCAAAGGCAAGTGGAGAGAACAGCAAATCGTCCTAGATGTCACATTTCAGTGAGAAGTTTACAAGGAAGTACTTTTATCAATTGAGATACAGAAATCCTTTTGTTTTAAGAGCAAAGCTAGAGAACAGAGAAGCTTGGTGGTTTGCTGGGGCATCAGGCACCTCACACAGGAGTTCCTGCAATCCACACCAAGTCCATCAGATGTGTCACTAGCAGAAATGTCTTCCTTGTCAAGGGGAAAAGGCTGCTGTTGCACTTCCTCACTGCTGCTGTAGAGGCAGCACCTCTCCCTTCTCAAACACAGACATGTTAACCTCTTCCCCACATCTCTGCCAGCAGGACCTAAATCCATAGTGAACTTTTTTACCGCTTTATCCTCCAGCTTCTCCAAGAAGTCTTCTCCTGGGTGCCCCGTTACTTTGAGGATCTGAGTCAGCTGATCCAGGTCTGCCAAGCTGTGTTAAAGATCGCCCATTGAGGAGTGAGCCCCCTCCCACAGCTCAGCTCAGTTTATGATACAAACCCAACAGAGTCACACAAGTTCATTAGGCTGGCAAAAAGAGCTCCAAGGCTTTTTTCCTGGCATGCCATTTTCATCAGCAGATAATTTTTCTGGCACAACTATGCCAGAACACATGCCCGTGGTCTTGGGGGGATATGCAAAGGTTTGGGAATGGAGCTATGGCCATGCAAAGTTGAACTGGTAGACCTCTAACCGCAAGGTAGTGCACACATGGCCAGCACAGAGATGTATTTCTAAGGTCCCCTCTTACCTTCTGCTTTCCTCACCAAAAAGACTGGTCCCTGTGATTACTTCCTGGTAAACCAGAGCGACACCTATTTTTCTCAGTAGCCTCACTCATTAAAAAGCCCTTTTGCACACACCAAGAATTATTATTACTCCCCTCAAGGAAAAGGTTCAGTTTGAAAGGATACAGTCTTTTCCTTTAAACAGCGTTTTCCCAGTCAGCATTTCTGCCATGATACAGCCAATAGACCAGATATCCACTGTTCAGAGAGAAAAGGATGGGGGGTGGGGGAAGAGGGTGG
>JAWMRA010000072.1:4414199-4550988 GCA_035584735.1 Pseudotriccus pelzelni | reverse complement strand
AGGTGGATTGCCTTACAGGGCTAACGAGCTCCACCTGCCCGGGGAGTATCCCTGGCAGGGATCGAACCCTTGGCCTCAGCAGTGAAGGTCCTGCAACCTAACCACTAGGCCACCAGGGGCTCCCTACTCCCTGTAATATACATTACAGAAAATACATGCTAGAGCACCACACCAGCGAACTGCAAGGAAACCCTTCACAGCAATACTAAAAATAACTTTGTCTGGAATCACAACCATAATGTCAATGAGAACCAAAGGGCAACCGTGGTTGAATCAAGTTACCTTTCAGGGATTGTTCACCTAATGCAAATGTTGCTCAGCAGTACTGAATTTATCTAGGAAGTCATTACAAACTGCCGTGCCGCAGCAATTACAGTGACAGGATGTTTTCATTTGAAGTTTTGCGCCTTGATTCAGCAAGTTACATCAGCAGGTGAGTATTTCCCACTGCCTGCAGTTGCCAAATAACAAAACACCTCGACTTGAGAAGGCAAGAGGAAACGTGACAGTACCAAGTTCTTGCTGGCAGAGCAGTTCCTCCACGATCTGATATGCTACATGCTTACTAAGTGGTGCTTTTCCACCTACCTTTAGCTGACAGTCTTCGTTCACAGCCAGGTTACTTGGCTTCAGGTCCTACAACAGACAAGAGCAGAAAAATATGGATGCTTTGAGTTGCAACACATCAACACAAGGCTCAGCTGAACCTCTGCTTGCCTTTGATGGGGTCCTGTAACATCCCAAATCGAGCATCAATTCAGCAAAGATACCATGTCCACTATGCTGTCTGGCTTTAGATTACTGTTCTATTTTTCTGAAACAGTTTTATTTCAAGAAGCATCACAAAATGCTTCTCAGCTCATCAGAAAATACAGCATTTCCTCAAAATGCTGCACAAATGAGCAAATTCAAACATATATAGGGTGTAGGATGCAAAAGGGACTCCAGAGCAGACAATGCTATTAGTAAAACAATGTTTAAGAATTTATTAACTTTATGACTATGCTGTGTTTCTCAAACAGACAAAAATCAGAGTAAGAGCAAACATGAACTTACCCTGTGTATGATGCCAGCTGAATGAATATACTGCAATAAAAAGAGGAGCCACAATGTGATCACCAGCAGACAAGACTTTCTGTACTCCAGCAGAGAAATGAGAGCTACAAACCAGAACTTACTGAGAACACAACTCTGCATCCTGCTACTGCAGGGCAGCAGTTTGAAAAGGAATCTCTGCCCTGAATTGCTGATAGTATTTGCAATGTTACTGGCAGTCTGAAGAAGATGCATAGAGCAGAAGAGGAGGGATGAAGCAATAGTTCCTTAGAGCAAGTACAACAATAGCTTCAAACTATCAAAGGCATCAGGGTTACAGCAGTCAATATGAAAACTTAAGTTATTTTGGGTGTTCAAAAAAATAATCCCAGCATAAAAACATAACATTGCAAAAACTGACTGCATGGCTTTTATCACGACAATTAAACCTTCTGCATGTTCTTCCCCCCTTTAAACTCAAGATAGCAGTGAACTGGGGAAAGGTGTTATTAAGGTGCTCTGATTCCAGGTGAAGGATGTTAGAGGGCAGCATTAAGACACTGTCTCTACATCCTGGGGTTTTCTGCAATTGCTTTCTGCTCTCTGAAAGCCACTTACAGAAACATATTCCTTCCTTATTCCACTAAATAGAAAATCAGTCCCTCTGTCTTGTCCCTTGAGGGCCTCTGTTATGAAGAAGCTCCTTCAGCAGAAGCTGCTGTTGCTGCCAGTCTCTTACTGTCAGTGTAGAGTTTTGCTAAGGGTTTTGGCAAGTCAAAGAGCAGTGCAATTGCTGCCATGGAATAACAATCACAAGGTCTATGGCTGCTGATTGCTTTGATACCCAGCTCATGTAAACACGAAGTCACTTCCAGTGTGCTGGAACAAGAGCAGTTCAACAGCCAATATCTGTTCTTAGGTGATGCCATAACACCACCACATCTTCCCATACAGTGTTGGAAGGGAGTTTAGTTAGGGTCAACCCAGAAATGACATATAGAGGAGACAGAGGAATTCACTGAACTCCTCCAGATCCACCTACCTTCAGCCCTTTCAGCATTTGGTAGACCAGGTACTGGATCTTTTCGTCACTGAATTCATGTCCCATGATCTTTTGTAAATCTGTCCGCATGTATGGCATCACCAGGTAGCTAAAAGATAGTAAGACAAGGCCCTGAGTCTAGAAGAAAAACGCAGGGGACCAGGCTAGCTTTGGGGGGGGTTTTTGGCTATGTAACTTACTGTAACTAAAATGAGTTCCTATGACAGTGTTCCTGGCTAACTAGCACTGCCTGCAGTGAAGCTGGGATTTCAATCTGCTCAGAAAATTGCTCTTTTTCGTCCTCTTAAATCAGATGTCTGACATCCAGTAAGAACAAGGATCTTCAGAATCCTGAATTAGTTTACTTTAGACCTCAAGTGATGTTCAGTTCCGGACGGCCTTTCACCACCCAGAAGCTGAAACATCTTACACAGCAAAACTGTGTTGGCTCTCAACTTTGTCTTTGTACTGTTGTCCTGCCCTGCCTCAAAAGACAACATCTAGCTTTCTTCAGTATCTGCCTGCTGAGACTGCTAATTAGTTGACAGTCTTCCTGCAGGAACTGCTCGGAGAACCTTCAAATGTTTTTCCTACAGGCTGCTAAACACCCAGCCATCAGCCAAACCCCCAAATCCAGGCACATGCTGCTCATCCCCAGTAATGGGGAAGAGAAAATTACTTGTCCATCCTGACCATAAATGCTAAGGGAAAAAAAAAGAACAACCAGAATCAAGATGAAAAGAAAGCCAGATCTTTAAAATTCTCCGTTTAATTGCCCTGGGGCCTGATGAACAAACAATACTTCTCCCATTTTGAGTGCAGCCTCTTAGCTCAGCAGTCACACAGCATGGATCACACTACATGTGATAGCCATAACACATCCTCGTTACATAGGTTGGTCTGTACATTCTGTGGTGTCCCATCTGTGAGCATGGCATGTGATCTGTTCATGTGTTGTGGGTGTGTTAGCCATAGGAACTGACGTGTGCTTTTGATTCTCTGTGTTATTTGGGCATGTCTGGCTTTTAGTCTGGCCCCGTTGCACCTCAACCCAATCTATTATCCTGCTGCTAAGACAGACGTGTCTTGGGCAATGGCTAAGTCTAGATAGAGCAAAAAACTCCAAACTTACAAGTCCTGGAATCCCTGGTAGGAGGCAGTGGAGGTAAAGACATCAAGCAGCCCAATAACCTGATGGAGAGAAGTCCACACTTAAACCTGGAAAGCATTTACTGTGCACATGGGACTCAGGCAGTAGCTCTCCACTGGCACATACATCTGTGTGAATACAAAACTCCGTCTGAAGAATCCAAGGACTCCTCACTGATGCTGCACAAATGTTTTTCTTTTACTAATACATGGTAACATCCATTACACATCTGCTTCAGCCTGATGACAACTGGGTACATCAGAGTTAGCACTTGAACCCCAAGACTGCCTGCACATGCCAAATGTCAGTCTCTCTCCCTATACTAAAATAATCCATCTGTCTCTATATATATAAAAATAAACATGATGCCACCTGAAAGGACTTGCTCCCAGGTGGCAAGAAAATATCCCTCGTATCAGCAGGAAGAGAGAGAAATGAGCACTTACGTTCTCATGTTGCATGTACTTCAACAGCATCAGCTCTCTGTATGCTCTCTTGGCAAAGACCTCTGACTGGAATGGGCGGCAGAGTTTCTTGATAGCCACTTTCTCCCCTGTCTTCTTGTCTATGGCTGAACTGCAGCAGACAAATAAGAAACCAATTCTGACATCAGCAGTATGTTCTAACAAATTTTGTAATCCCACAAGTCATCTCCTTGAGAAGAGTTAATTCTTGTGCTCACAGAAGAACAGCAAAGACAGGCCTTTTGAGAAACCCAGTGGAGCTCTGCACAGGAGATGTTACCCTGTGTGGCTTTGGGCAGCAGACCACAGCCTGTGCTCTTTGGATGACTAGGTGGGATACCTAGCCAAGTATTAGTGGCTCATCTTTATTCCCTATAACCTGCAGAAAGAAGCTGGAGGTAACAGAGCTGTGAGAAGAGGGAAACACAAATGGTTGAAGTTCAGAATTAGTTCTAACTCTGTCCTCTTCCCTAAAGCAAGGAGATAAGGGAATAAAGCAATTTTTGCTTTGCCATCTGCTTGGAGGCTCTTGTCTTTTAATGTAGGCCAGTGCCTTCACTGTATCCTGGAAACAGTGGATGTCACACATTAAAAATACAGGCTTCTGGAATTAATTCTGCTGTGTTCAAGATCTTTGATGCTACACATATGCTTCTGTGTAAAAGCAGGTCTGGCTGAAAATGAGAGTCTTCTATAAAGCTAAAACACAGTACAACAGCCATCACCACAGACATGATGTGTTATTCCCTCTGGTCACATTTGCTGTTTACGGCTGGACATGGCAATCCTGTGATAGTTTCTCTTCTTCTGAAGGCTTTTTGCTCAGACTGCAAAGGAGGCCCCAGGTTCCGAGTGGGAAGGGAGGTCCCCAGAGGTCCTCAGCTGTAATTCAGGATTCTGGGTGGTGCCTCAGCCCCTCCTTGACCCCTCCCAAGAGGCAAACATGAAAAAAGGGTCTTCCCTGACAAATTGTGCCATGGATTTCCAGAGCAGTTCCCACAGCTTCTTAGATCCCTATCCCATCTCCCACGAAACAGAAGGGCTATAAATCATCATATTCAATCCCATGGCTTTTAGCTGCATCCTCCAGCCTTGCACAAACACATTTCCGCATTCAGTCGGTAAAAGCAAAGGAAGTGCAGGAACAGCTACACAAGGCAGCTTGAGCACTAAAGATGCTGTAGGATATCGTAGGAGGCCTCTGAGTGAAGAGTTGTCTCATTTTCAGGACTTCAGGAGATGTCAGCAGAGGGGACAGCACTACATAAGGTTTTCTGAGGAGCAAGGGAAATAAGAGGAAGGCACTCGGACTAGATAGTCAATCAACTTATGCAAAATTCAAGGCAGATTTCCTAATCTGAGGGTGCACATTCTACCTGCCTTCTCAGCTGCTGACATACAGAGTATCTAACCCTACTTCTCAACACGGGAGAGTGGGGTGATGCAGCTTCAGCCTGCGCAGCACAGACAGCTCTAGTCACACCTTTGCCATAAGCACAGCTAAGAGCTAATTCAGTTGACGCAGCTGAGAGAGCCCACCATGTTCTTCCCAGCAGAGATTTAATGAACAGATACAGTTTGGGATGACATGGGGCAGGCAGCGCTGTGTCCTTGCCTCAGCTGGCAGAGATCAACAAGGCCAGTGTTGAAGGGGTCAGAAGACTCTTCTTTCCCAATTACATTCAGCTGGAAGCCCAATTGCTACAGATTTTGGCAAATTAATAAGGGAAGAAACAAGACTATGCTGTTTCTCCTGAGTTACTTTCTCAGTTGCTCAAGAAGGTGTAAAAGCCAGCTGCTGAATAACACTGCAATAGGAAAGTTTCCCAGCAATTCCCAGCAGAGGACAGCAAATCCTAACTCCACACGCTTTCACCTCTGCTTTGTACAGAAACCGACACCAAGCCCTCCCTGTTGAGCACTGTCAAATTGATACTACCACCACCATGGACCCCCGGACTATTTCAACACCCTTTCCTCCCTCCCTCCTTGAGAGCTCCAGAGCAGCCAAGACTTTTACAGGGACCAGTAAAGATTCGTCTTGCTGATGTTTGGTTTTTTTGGGTGGGGAAGGAAACTTTGAAAGGATTTTTCTCTTCCTTTTTTTGCCCTGTCTTTGCTTTCCTTCCTGTTTTCCTCAATGGTAAAAATATGAGAACCCTGTACAAATATAAAAAAATAGTCTAATCTTGCCTGATTTTGCAAGCCTAACTTAAGCATCTCCAAAGTGTAAATGCACCTGGACAGCAAAGTGAGCACCTCTCTATAGACTGAAAGCCAGGGGACAAGGACAGAAGCTGGGAACCAGGGTTTCAGGATTAGTGCTGTGACAGTGGCAGGATAGACTTTGCCCAACACCTATGAAAAGGGATAGACCTTTCTTTTTTTTAGCTCCGCATGTTATGAAACAAGGGATCTGTTCAGACACTATCACAGACTGCTTCATATTTAATCTACCTTTCAAAGAGTTGCCCGTCTCCTCCAGTTTATCAGTGTAAACCAAGCAAGGTCTGACTTTTGCTTGCTCTCACTACAGGCACCTTTGCCCAGCTCAATAATTAACCGCTGCTCACGCTGCTCTCTCATAGGTTAGGGATCATTATCAGCCATGAAGGAAGTCCCAGTCTGTTACTGGTCCTGGTTTACAGTAACACCTATCTGCTTTATGATAGCTGGAAACAGTATCAGAGGCGGGGGTGGTGGTGTCCAGCTGCTTAGTCCAGGCAGCCCAGCATCAGCTACCTTGGACTAAGAAGCAAGGATACCTTGTTCCAGTACCCACCTCTGTTATCATCTACAAATTTCTTTCAGACACCTAGGTATTCCCTTCCCTCTGCAGTTGCTGCCAGATAATCTTCATGCAAGCTCAAGACCGAAGCAGCTCAAAAGCTGCCTGACCCCAATGCTGAGGTGACACAAGCTGCCTGGCACCCACCCCTCTCTGCCCACCCTAGGTGATCACAGGGGGAAACGTTTTCTTCTAGTGACCAAGTCTTCAGCCGGCTGCCTGCACCAAAGCAAGAGACAAACTGCCTCCATCACACATGCAAATGTCCTTTCTTAATGGAGAGGTGTTGCCAAGCACCTCCTTGTTTTCCCCCTGGCAGGGAACACCCCTAGCTCACCCCGTGCTGCTGCTGGCAGCGCAAGCAGAACCCCACTCACCACACTGAGCCGTAGGCTCCAGATCCCAACGGGTGGAGGGATGAGTATCTCCTGGGTAGCTCCCAGAGGGTGTTGTTCACCTCCTGTCTGTAAAAGCCTCTTCTCCTTGTGATGTTCATCGCCCAGCGGGTGTGGGAGTGCCACCCCCTCAGAGTACTGGAATACGAGAGGGTCTCTGGGGTAAGAGCACGACCGTGAGGCCTCCAGCACTAGTAAAAAAGGCTCCAGCGAGTTTCCTTCTGTTTTCAGCTGTTGTGAGCATGAAGAGACATGTCTTTTGGCCCTCCTCCCGTCCGCCTCCACAATGGCAGAGGTGAGGCATCAGGTTTCCCGACACGCCTTGGTCTTATGCAGGTGCCTCTGGGCTCTGCTGTAGGAGTGGAGAACCCAGCCCTGCTCAGGCACACCCCTGGGAGCCCGTCACCTGGAGCTCTTACTCTCCTGCCTTCACAAGCCAAGAAATATCCTCATGCAGCTTGGAGGGGGTCTCATGAAATCCGTCCTCCAAACAAGTGGATGAGTAAGGACTTGTTGAGCTGGGGAATCTGAGGGACAAGCCACAGCACCTCGTCAGACAAGCAGGAACATTCTTCTTTCAAGCTGATGAAGGACAGCTCCAGCCTCATGACAAAGAGCACACAGTGGTACATCCATAAAAGAGCAAGAAGCAATGGCAATGTTCTCCAAAGTCCGGCTTCCCAGCAGCGCACGGATGTGCTGAAAGTAGGCAGAGGTTCTCCACCTATATCCAAGTGACTGTTGGGAGGAGGTTCAGGAGCAGCTCTGAGGTGGGAACATCCTGAGAACTGTTTGTTCCCCAGGCTTTGCTGCATCTGGTTTCACCTCCCACAGCAGGTCTACCCCTTTCTTGGGGTCTTCACGGACAGCAGAGAGTCCAGGTTCACTGCTATGCCTACCATGAACAGGCCAGACCAGCAAACCCAGTCTGCAAGAAGGTCCATTCCTAGTAAGAAGATGGCGTCTCAGCATTTTGCTCCAACATTAGGAGGTTCAAGCAGGGCTCCCACACAGGAGGTAAGTGCATCCTACACGCTTCCCAAAGGAAGTGACTAAGCTGTGCCTTACCAAGCCAGCCCAGCTGCTTTCACAGTGTTCTACCACACTAGCCCTCCACCCTGCCTAGAGCCTCTGCTCCTTTCATACAGGTAATCTGCGAAGGTGTCCCTGCTCCAAGAATATCTGTGCAGCAAAATTAGAGCCAAGTTACCTGGCAAATGAAAAATACACAAAAAGCGCTATCAGTGGTCTGGGGGAGATTCATTGTCCCTGCTTACAGGCAACCACTGCAATACCTATCAGCATTGACCCTTATGTTCTCTTCAAGTCACCATGCTACAGGCACAGGTACAGCCTGCTGCTTTACAAAATACAAGCTAGGGACAAGGCACTATGGTAGTATTTTAACCCTGCTTATGCGTATCTGTGTAAATCAGCCCTGGCTGTAGCAACAACACAGTCAGGAAATGAACCATCTGCTTGGCTGGATTCTATAAATACACCTGTGAGCAAGAAGTGTCACAGCAAAAACTCCTGGTCCATAAGCAAACACGTAACTCCTTGGTTATTTGATGAATGCAACTCTTGCTCAAGTACTTGTGCACATGAAGGTAATCAGCAAGCAATTAAGGAGTCCTAAATTGCTGCAGCATGTCTGGGCTGTAAAAAGATGAGTTAATTCAAGTGACCAAATCAAACAGCAAATTTTAGAATCATAGAAACCCTAAGGATGGAAAAGGTAGTCTTGAAGGTCAAATCTAACTGCAAACCTAACTCCACATCCACCAAAAGAAGTGATGGGATGACCCATACATTCTTCTCCAGGCACCTCTACAGTGCAGCTGGACATGTTGGTAAGTCACAATTGTTACCATTGCTTCCCTTCTGCTAACAGACATTTCATCATGGACCTACCCAAACTCCCAGTATGTTGTTCCTACCTGTGATGGCCCTACCACGGACTGGAGCATAGCTGGACAACAGTTTGCAAGGGTTGCACACTGACTGTTAACCTTCATGAAAGTAATTTGATTTTATAGGTGTAATTTATCCCCCGCCCCCCAACTGAATTCCCACTGATTTTTAGGTTTTTGTTTTTATTTTGCTAACCAGGATATATTGTAACTGAGCACATTCTGGAACTGTACATCTTGGGTGGTTTGGATTTTTTTTTCCCAACAAAACAACAGATGACTGGTTCTGTTTAGGCTTTTTACCCCCCTCTTCTGTTTGTACCCAGGCCAACAGATGGCAAAAGCCAAAAAGAAGGCTCACAGAGCTGAGAGAACACCCCCTCACCATTTTTTGTACTTCCTCAAATCAGCTGCTGCATGGCTCTGTGGCAGGGAAGCGAACACATTGTGGGGATCAGCTGCCTGGCTGGGATCAACACAACCTCCTGGTTCATCATGGCCTGGGAACTTCAGTGACTGAGGGTTGTGTCACTGTGAAGAACACAGCTTTGAGTTCTTCTGAGTGAGCAGCACTGATACACAATAGGAGCTGGAAAAGCTCCACTATGGTACAGGTCTTTCCACCACCAACTAGATGGCAACTGAAGAAAAAAAAAAAAATCAAAGCAAACAAGCACAAACCAGTAGTACTGCAGAAGGGTCCCAGGTAAGCAGCAGAATGCTGGTCTATTTGTGTTGAATTATTGCTTCCCTGCGCTAAACAGAAAATAAAAGGGGACTGTGTCCTATACTCACAGTCAGACTCTAAGCTACTTTCGTATCAAAGAATTCGCTTGGGACAAATAAGGACAAGAAGCTCCATGTCACCAGAGTTAGCCACCAAGACACCGCCTCAGCCCCATGCCCCAGCCATCACACAGAGGATCTCTTACAGCACAAGGGAAAAATTCACACCATGCTAAAATGAACACTTTAGTGTAAGAGGTTTGCAAGTACCATCAGTGCAGCAAATCTGAAAAATAAATTTTATTTTTAACCAGTGGTATTGTGACATCTTATCTGGCATAACCAATTACAGCAAAATTCATGGATAGAAACAAAATAGTAGATCTCTTCTTTCAAGTGCAGCATCCTGCTCAGTCTGCAGGCAGCTGACCAGCATTGCACTGACAGCAGGAGTGCATTCCACATGGGCTCCCTTAGGGACAGACTCCGAATGAAACGCTGCCGTTCACACACGCGCACAGACACACACAGACACACGCACGCACGCACAACATCTATATTTTTAAAAATTTTTAGCAATATTTCCGCTTGAACTCACATTATAGCATCTACACATAAAATGGCTGATAAAAATAGTCTTGCTGTAGGTTTACATAGTATATCGACATTTTCATCTGAATACCCAGATGGTCCAGCAGAAAAGGGAAGTTTTCTGTCTTGAATTTTTTTAGGCTGCGGAGAGTTTTATCCTAGATACAACTACTCTCTTCATCTCAGCCCAGACCTTTATTAAATATTTGGCCTGAAGAGATCACTGGGAAGTAGCCTAGAAAGAATCAATGGCTTTGTCATACATGTCCCATCCCATTGTGCTGCCTCTTCAAACACAGGGTAAAAACACTACAAATGGTTCTTCTCTGCCTCATAGGTAACAAGAATACAAAATGTTTCAGAAGCCTTTCTCCTCACATACATAGTGATGCGATGAGTTGCCCATACAGGATGCCTGCAACAAATTAATGTCTAAAAATGACTCCTCCAGAAGCCCTAAAATTGGGCTCCTGAACTTCCCAGCTACAGTTCTAGCACATGAACATGCTGAGAAACCTCCCTCCTGCCAGTCCCTAACTCTGGGCATTTCACTCATGCAGAGCCCTGTAAAATACAAAATATCTGAACCCTGTTTATATTCAAATATATTCCCTTCTCACATTTCCTTGGGCAGAGATCAAACTGCTAAAAACCAGCCAAAAAGCTCTTATCTGAGAGGGTAAAAAAACCCTTCTGATTAATGTTAGTTTTATATATATAAATATTTATAGATATAGACAGTGAAAGGGTGATTGTGTGTTTATGCATGCTTATTTCTTTGCTTTGGATTCCAATACTTCTAAAAAAATTCTTTTCAGGAAATAAGTTAAGTTCTGGCACAAGATACTATAGCTGCTTCTTTAAAGAACGTTTTTTTACACTTGATCTCACAAGAAACTCTCCAGCCCAAGTTCTTCTTCTCTGCAAAGAGAAGATCAGAAAAAGGAAAAAGGGGCATGTTTCTATATGCCATATATTATCTCCTTTCCTGTTGAATGGCAGGTATTTCCCAATGAGCTGCAGCAAAGGAGGAAGGGTGCTGTGATTTCATGGCACCAGCTGAGGTACTCAGTAAACATTTCACTGATGATTTAACTGCCCCAGTGCCATCCCCAGAAAATAAGGACAAAAATCAAGCAGCTCTACATGCACATTCAGCTACAGCATGCAAAACACACCATCTTCTAAGAAACAGAATACACAAATGTGTGGCTAGCAAGAATCTTCTCCAACCTCTGTCTCTTGGGAGCTAATGCTGGGAAGCCTCAGAACAAGAGGAGAGGAAAAGGGAAAAACACAGGAATATCCAATCCAGGGGTTGAGGCTGTTGCCTCAGAAAGTTATTTCCTGATTACATTGAGTTCATGCCTGGCTATCTGGGAGCCTTCACCCTCAAAAACAGTGGGTCAGAGATCTCCTCTCCCCTCTCTTCCCATTCATTTAAGGCACAAACATATTTACAGTTTCAAAACAACATCTTTTTATGTTCCAAGGATCAGGCATTGAAAGGCCTCTACATTCTGCTGTACCAGGAAGATCTGGATGTAAATCAGGCACCTGGTACTGAACAAGGATGTTCCTTAACCCCACCTTCAGTCCTGAAGAAAACAGTGGACTCTCTAAGCCTATAAACCAACTTTCATTATTTTGAGGTTACTCAGTTGTAGGAGAATTGATAAATGGCAATGATTGTAATGAAACCTTTAAATGTCAACTTCCCCACATTGCCCCAGCAGTGCAAAATGGTGGCGCACTGTCACTCTGGAAGAACTAAGTGCAGTCAGAACAGGTCTCCAGAGGCTTGCCCCAGGCTGTACACAGAATACAAGAGAGCATGCAGCATGTTTACATGGACGCAGCTTTCTTCCCTCCCCCCTCCCTCCCCAATTCAACACGCACAAAACCCTTCCACCAAGGAGAATATTGTTGTGATGAGGCACTTGAACAATAATTGGAGAGTCCCTATGAAAAGGCCTTCCCTTCACAGTGAAGTGGGACAGAAGAGAGCAGTTTCTCAGGACTCCATCTCCTCTTGGTCAAGCGGTGGTGGCACAAAGCTGATTACTTCATCGTAAGTCAGGCCTGGTGGTAAAAGCATGACAGAAACTTAGCAGCAGTACTATGACAGCAGTACTAAAGACATCCCTTCGTACAAGAAAACCTGCAACAACCTTAAAAGGTTTTAAAAACATGTTTTAATTAGGACAAAAAAGAAAAGAATGGTTATACTACTCTCAGAGACTAACACAGACAATTAAAGAGCATTGAGATGTGAATAAGTTTGAAAACAAAGACATGAGCAACTATGTTCCCTACATGTTTGAATGCTCCTAGTAATAACCAGTTACCAGGGACTATCCTAAATATATGCATAGCATACAGTAGATTCACCCAGTATAGGGACCTCAGGATCAACAGGATGCCCATATTTTTATCACTTTCTTTTGTGCCTCCAATTACCAGGGCTTAGTTGAACCGCAGCTCGTGGGGTGGAGGCAGCTCACAAGATGGAGAAGACTGAGGGGTGACGCACTGGGGTCTGCAGCTTCCTCTCAAGGGGCAGCAGAGGGGCAGGTGCTAAGCTCTGCTCTCTGGGACCAGTGACAGGACCCAAGGGATGGCTGGAGCTGTGTCAGCAGAGGGTTAAGGTTGGGTATTAGGAAGAGGTTCTTCACCCAGAGAGCGGCTGGGCACTTGGAGGAGACTCCCCATGCAGGAGGGCAGTGGTCATAGTCCCAAGGCTGTCAGAGTTCAAGGAGCATTTGGACAGCACTCTCAGGGACACGGTGGGATTGTCTGGGTTGTACAGGACCCCTGTGCAGAACCAGGAGTTGGACTCCATGATCCTTGTGGGTTCCTTCCAAGGAATATTCTATGATTCTATGACCACAAGAGAAGCTAGCTGGCTCTCTCTCCCTTCCCCCAAACTTACTTTTCCATTCTTCAATCTCAAGTTCTCTGCTTTCAAAAGACTGGTCATAGGGGTCTGCCACTGGTTCATCGTCTGGATCATGATACTGAGCAAAGTAGGCATGGGCCAGTGCTTCTGCTGCAGTAATGCGTTTGTCCGTGTCCAGTACCAGCATTTTCTCTAGCAAATCCACAGCTGCAAAAGCACCAAAACAGAAAGGATTACACAGTGAGATGCGTGACAGTGTACTCTGAAATGTAAGCTTGTAAAAGCCCAAAGTATATAAGGAATCTATAGTTTCTCAGGACCCACCCATCACCCACAATTTCTTCCTTTTACACCCTCAGCTCACACATACTGTGTAAACTAGAAAACAGTACATAGCCCTGTTCTGTACTACTACTGCAGTCAGAACAAAACTTTGGGAATGTCTTTGTGTCCCAGGACATGCTAGCTTCAATTTCAGGAAGAACACAGCATTTAATAAACAAGTCTTACCCAGGGGATTGGCACCAATAAACACATTTTCAAAGTTCATTTTCGGCATGTAAGACAAGGACTGAATATAGTTTCTTGCCTGTGGAAATAAATGCTCTGTTGAAGTATAATACAATCCAGCCACCAAGACAAAAGTACTTTTCAACTCTCCTGAAGCAATCGTTATTATAGTCTGTTTCCTTGCTTTGCCTTCTCTTTACTCACTCTGACACTTACTAAGTGCATCAGCATTATCCTGGGCCAACTAGCAGGCACTCAAGAGAGTAGAGGAAGAACTGACATTACTTGTGGTTCATGCAAGACTGAAAAGTAAAGAGGTACAACAAGAGCTGACTCCCTGGAGTCCTAGTAAGGTTGTGTGCAGCGTGCTGTTCACTGGGAAGCTGCACAACACAGAACACAGTACAAAACCAACTTACATCCACGCTCTCTTGAGTCTCAGAAGTCTGTGGTTGGGTACGCACTGTCCAAATCTCAAGACTTTATTTAGTACAAAAATCTTGCTTGAAGAGCAGGTAGTTAATTGCCCACCCCATGCCACATGCAAGCATTGCATTTATAGAAGAGGTGAACACTAAGTGAAGACCTGCCCTGCAAACCCCCCTCATCTGCTCAGATCTCACCTCATGGCTGGGCATCCTGTTAATGAGATATGCAGGGGGTGTTCCCGTCAGACGCATGATCTGCTGAAGCTGGTTAATATCTTAAGTGCCTAGTCAAGGGCTTTGTTAAAAACAGTGCAAAAACCATTTTAAACAGAAAACAGTTGCATACAAAGCATCTCTTCTGCAAACCACAAGGCAAAAGCCATACAGGCAGGGCCCACTAGTTTTTTCAACTACCTGTGAGAAGTTAAGCAATTACACTAGTGAACACTTGAAACAATGGAGAATCACTGATCAGTTGGTAACTGCCAGTACAGGAAGTATTTCTGTTCAATGAAAGCACTATTACACTCCAACATGGTTGCGTTCACATTTCCCTAAAGTTTTAAGCCATCAGAGTAATGTTTCCTTTTAGCTGAAGCTATGCCTCAAAATTTTTCCTAGGCTGCTGCAGCTATCTACAGCTTCAGGAAAATGAAGAAAAAATAAAACAGAAACAAAACCTGCATCCTCTGCATTGGTTACCAGCTTTTTTTTCCTCCTTGCTGCATAGAAAGTACTTTAGTTTCTTGTGGTGCTAAGTGAAACTGGCTCACAACTGACACCTTCTGAACAGCTTTGAATGCACTTTGATATGTGGGTGAGGTGAGAGAAAGCAGTAAGTGCAGAATTAGCAAAACACTAGCTTTGCATAAGACAGCTGACATCAGTGAACAGGGAAAGTGAGAGCAAGTAAAGTAATGCAGCAGAAAAACAACCTGTTATAGTGACACACTAAAGGCCCTCAAACACTGAATAGTTTTGCATTCCCCATACAATGGAAAAAAAATTGTAGAAACAGTGTTTTACTTGGTTTTTTTTAACAGACTCTTGTTTCAGACCTCAGTAAGAGTTATTTTTAACTATTATTGCATAATAAATATAATAAAAGACCCACTTCAACTTACATATGCAAACTAATCTTTTGCTTAATTTAGTCAACCTTACAGTTTATATCTCTTGCTAATCCTCTGTACTTCAAACACCAGACTGGCCTTAAGGTCAGTTCACAGAGCAACCAAAGCAACCTGCATTATCAGTTCTAACCTCTCCAACGGTAGAATATCCCAAGGCATTTTAAGTCCGTGGGATATTCAGCAAGTTGACCAATTTATTCCAATTTGTACTGTACATCTACCTCTACTACATGTAATCCAAGGCTAATCTCACATTTTGTATTTACAGTCACCATTACAAGAACAGGAACATAAGCTGCAGCACTAAAATCTTATCCCCACTCTCCACTGCTCTGATCCTCTGCTGTGCCTCACAAACAGCAGTGACTTGCTGAAGCACCGCCAGTGACCTCTGTGCCAGCTCACTGCGGATTAAACTGCTACTCCCAACTGTTACGGCACCCCTTGCTCTAATGTTTATGCACTCCACCTTCACAAAAAGGTAAATTTAAAGGCCATTTTTAACACTGTCTTTGCAGAAGTTCACAATTCAAGATTAGTACAATATAGCAAATGGCAACATGGTTTTTTTAAAGGGCCCCATACAGCAACATCCTACATAGCACAAGTAGTTATATGCTCAACAGACTATGCTGTGTGCCCTGGAAACAGCTGCTACGTACGGGCATGTAAAAGGCATTTTATGCTACAAAAACAAAGATAGGGGCAGCAGTGTTTCAGGAATTAATCATAGTACAGAAGGGACTGTGTGTGTTTACAGGATAACACACTTGCTTCTATTTAGAAAGATCCTTCGGTATGTAATCTGGAGAAGTAATGATAGAGATAAGCCTCAAGCTCATAGCTGTGAAAAGTATTTCCCCAGTAATATCTGATCATACAATCCACAAACTGAAAGAAAAGTCATGAAGCAGTAAAATGGGAATATGAAAGGACAAAATCATACCATGGGCAGAGGTAAGAGGAATAAAGAACGCATATACATAGCATAAGAACTCAAAGCCATCTGAGAGCAAACAATTACAAAAGAATTAAAATAACAGAAAATAAATCCCAACATATACTACAGAGAGACTACAGGAGAACAACACACAAACTTGGGACTTCTGAAAGGGCAGATATCACAATCAAAGTGTAAACTCACAGACTCTGAGGAGATTTTCTTCAAAAGCTCAGGCCCTGGGGTTCCAACGAGTCTCAAAATGAGCTTCAACTGATCAATATCTAATGATGGACCATAAAGGAAAATGCTGGGAGAAATCAAAATGAAAAGTGCAACATATCACCCTATTAATGTTGAAAATTAATTCCTGCCAAGCCCTTGACTGAAAATCTATTTTAAGCGAACCACATTAATTCCTCTCATTTACAACTGAACACCTCTTTATAAAACTCATCTCTCTATCAGAGAGATTGAACATCTTGTCTACATATACAAAACATGCATTGAATCGGTCACTGCATCCTTAACTATTCTGGAGCAGAACTCAAAGCTTTTGCCCCACTGGCACAGGATCAGTTCACGTGCTCCCTTCACCCCTTCAGGCCCCACACCAAAGTGGCCGCAGTTAGCAGGATTAGTTTGCATTAGTGACAGCTGAAGTAGAGCAGAAGGCTGAAAAGGGTAGGCACTAATATTAAAAAGAAAGCCAAGGCCTTTTGTGAACACCTTCCAAGATAGTTTAGCTACTTCTAAAACTTAGAATGTAAGAACATGATTGGCCCTGCTTGTAACCTCCAGCATTGCTTCACCTGACCAAGGGGCAAAATTTTCCCAGGCCCGGAGCAGCTGGGCTGCTGCAGCTGCCAGAGGGTGCTCGTCTCTGAAGCCCCTGGGACCCGGAGGGCAGGGGGGCCAAAGCACCTCCCTTCTGCCCTCCAGACCTGCTGGAGCAGCAGAGAGAAACAGCGTATGGGCTCAGGTTTAATGTATCTCTGTGGACAGCTCTCAGGACGTAACACTGTAGATGCAAAGAATGTTTTATCCAGAACAGAGCTTCCACCAGGTCACATACCAGTCTGAGCTGTCTTCTTTAACAAAGCCTAAGTGACAAAATGTACAATTGATGGAGGAAAAATTAGGTCCATCAAAGACACGGTTTTATGCCTAAAACTCAAGATAGTAAGGAGACAAAGCATATTTTTAAAAACCATTAACACATAATCTCTCTTCTTCCCTGAATTATCCTCCATAGTGATTTCAGACTGTCTGTAGTGTTTACATTTGCTTTAATTATACCAAACTAGTTACACGTTTCCTTTTCAATAAAAGTAGTCTACTTACTAGACAACCTGTTTTTCTGGGATCAATGCCTTCCTGATGATTTAAGATACAGCTACCATTTCTTGTTAGGGTATCTTTTAATGTCAGTACTACAAGGAACTTCAACAACTGTCACCTGTTTAAAAAAAAACAAACTGAAAACCAGCAACTCTGAGTTCCTGTGATACTGGCAAACTGTATATGAAGGAAAACATTAATATTTTGCTAAAACCTTCACATTTTATGTAAACTCTGGTCTAAAGTTTTACATATTAAATTAATTAAAAACCTTGGAAACAGTTTGTCAGAACAGCTGAATTAACACCTCACTTTTCAAGTTTCTTGGCCAACTGCTAGCTACTTAAAGCACTTATAACCTAAGAGTAAATCCAATGTATCTAGCTTAGCGAAATTGCCAACTCTTAATTTTCAGTGCTTAAATGAAATCAGAATATCCACTGGTGTAGGAGAAATAGCAGAGGGCACTATACTAACCACAACTGGCTCTTAAATTTACTTTTCTCCAGTGCCATTTAAAACAGCCCTTACATCTTTCGTTCATTCTTGTGCAAGACAGAGCTGTGTATACTTCAGACTGCTAACATGCCTCAGAAGTCACATGCCATACTTAAATATTTAAATTACTTTCAAGGCATTAAAATCATGTTCACCAGGTATGCCCACAATATGGCTGCCTCATTTACTACTTGGAAGATACTTGTGTAATATGCTTCAGTGACTTCTGAGATAACCAAGAGAAAACACAGGATGTTTAACTGGCACTGCCACAGGCCTGCCAAAATCCAACCCTGCTTCTAGTTTCAGGCCTGCCATCTATAGCCTGCTGAACTGCAGCACTCTTTAACTACAGGGCCTACCACATCCATGAGAAATGAGCCATAAGCAATTAAGATAGGAAGAAGATGCAATAAATAGAAAGCAGAAGAAAAATGCCACCAAATGTGCATAGAGAAGGAAAGCACAGCATGCAAAACCCAAGTGCCATCTCCAAGGTACTTCCAAGGACTGATGAGCCTCAGTGATTCTAAAATTCAGAAAACAACCTGCCATCACCATTAGCATAGGATTGTAAGAGCTTATCCAGACAAAGCAAAGTTCAAAGTTTTTTTAGCTGCCACCACAAGCAAGAATAAGACATAACAGAAGAATATGTCATTTCAGACTGGTTAGTTATCATGGGAGTCATACTACTGAATAAAAATAGTAATAAAAACACTCTTCAGAGCTGAAGAGAATACAGTCAACTTAAAACATATAGAAAAACAAAATTGGCTAAACTAGTACAAACAGTTCTAGATATTCTTACTTTTACTATATATGATTTTATGCGAGTTGCACCGTCAAACGGAGTCAATTTTTCTACTGACTTGTGCGATTACAAGAGCTGCAAATTTTTAATGTACACGTTTAACAGAAACTGATCGTGGTATAAGACAGATACAATAATACAAAAAAAAGCCTCTATCTATGACTCACACTAAAAGCCTAAAGGACTACAATTTTCATCATAATTTCAGAATACAACTTTATTACTTACCCAATTAAATGGACTGCACAGCTTACCCACACTGAAGCTTCTTACAAGTAACAGATGCACCTCTGGGCCATATAAAGAAATATGTGATGGACTGTAAATAACATCACACCATTTCTGCCAAATTCTTGGTGAAAGGGACCAATACTTCAAACAAAAGAACCACCTGAACAGGAGGACGATCATCCTGAGAAGCCATTACGTATTCTGTCACTCTCTCTTTAATTTCAGAAATGTGAAGCTCTAGAGTCGAGAAAATTAACATCTTGAGACCAAAATGCAAGAAGAATTTCAAATTTTCAGTTGTCAAACAGGAGCAATTTCCAGCTTCCTGAACACCCAGAAAGCAGAGTCATGTTGCCTCCAACTGCAAAGAGAATTCTCTAGAACTGCAGTGGATTTGGATACACTGCAAGAGGCAAGCTTACTTGAGGCAAGCAATACTTACTAGAGGCAAGCTAAACATACCTTGAATTACGTATGTTAATATTATTTGCAACGTCAGTAAGTCAGCAGTTGTATAGCGACACACTGCAGGAGGAATACAGGCCTCAGCAGATCTACAGGTACAAAGCAGTTATTAAGAGCCCAGAACTATCCACCAGTGTCTAAACCTGGAAAATGTCTTAAAAACTTTCTTCTACAAATCACGCATATATTCAAAGAGCCTTCCAAGACAGGAAGAAACGAGAGCCAACTGTTACCTTACTTCTCCTTGCTGTCTTTAGATGTCAGCAAAACTGGGATGAAAGCTGACACGTTGGGTCCTTTCTAGATCCTTGGATGAGTGTTACATGCACAAACAAGATTCTGAACCAACGCTCCTCCCCTTATAGTTCTAACTTCGCAATCAAAAACATGTACATTTACTTGAAGTGGGAAACCACACACACAAACTGTAAGAATTACAGTACTACAAAGTTTTGTCTAAAACAAGAAAGGATTTGGCCTTATTTTTCTTAAATCTCACCATATTTTCTTACATCTCGACTCTGAACAGAAAAAGCATTTAGTTAAAAAGCATTGCTGCCATTTGTGAAAGAAATTGTGCATTTAAAGTGAACAATCACAAGCATCTGCTGAGAGATATAACTTAGTGAAGTATCCTACTATGACAAAGCAAACAATTTAGATCCTAGAAGTAAACTCTATTTTGCATTGCAGATATTATTGGCTATAATCTACAGCTAAGGACACAGTTGGAGAAAAAAATTCTCAGGCTTGGAAGATCACTGTTTTGTTCAAGTCATAAAGAACTCATCATGAAGGATTTGTTACACATCGCGAATCTTATTAGCAATATTTTAATTGCAAGTGTCAAGATTTTTAAAATCTAAAGTGCTATTGTTACTAGAGTGAAATAATGGCAACAGCTGAAAGATTTTTGCTTTGTTTGAATCAACAATTCTTGATCTCTCAGTTTTTCTTGAAAGAAACAAAAAAATCTGTTCAAAGCAACCTACACGTGCTCAATCAGTGGATACAAATAGAGTGACTTTTTCTCTAGCTTTGAAGCCACTTCTGTTTTAGCTCAGTTTCTGTCTGACAACTGAAACATACAGCAGAGATGACTACACAGTGGAATACAACAAACTCAACAAATATGGAGACAAATTATGAGATGAAGACAACCAGAAAAAGGGAAGAGGATAAAGTTACAGCACACTGAAAAGGGAGGTGAAACTGTGTCAAAGCTGGAATGAGAGACTTTTCCTAGAGATGCTTTCCAAAAGTAACACAGTAACAGAAGGCCAGCACTTTCAACACTAGTTTTCTTTTCAAGTGCTAACATATTTGAATTAACAGACATAAATACTAATAAATTAATCACAGTTATTAAAATAAACAAACTGTGGTTGAAATAATAAACTTTGGTAAAAGGTGGGCAGTGTACTTTTCTCTGGCAAATGAAGTCCAATAGCAATGAAAAATCTTGCCAGTACTAAATGACCCCGCTATGCTGTTGTGCCTGAATGGAGAAAAGCTCTGAAAAGCAACAATTTGCATCAAGTCTCAGTTCCAGCTTCCTGGGGAAAATGTGACCAAATCTCACAAATTGTTCCCATAAATCTGCCGAAGTGTCCTACCCAGTCCACACTGATAAGGCAAAAAAAATAATTTTGAAAAGACATTATTCAAACTTGATTTTTCGTATCAGTGCAAGCATGCTGTGAAAGAAAGCTCACAGTCTGTTTACAGTCAGGCATGGAAGCAGAACCTAAACATTTCAAAGCAATTTTAATGAGAACCTTGGCACTAAAGAATCTGCAAACCCACTGCTTTCACAGCATACACCCAGAAGGGTGCCAGAAGGGACGTTTAACATTTACTAGAAACATGAAGCATGATAGGATTCTCAGCAGACAGCCATGCAGGTATTTTCTGCAAATTCAACTAATAAATTTAAATAAACATAAAGGAAAGTAACTCCCAGAAACAAACAGTATGTGAGTAATTCTAGTGATGCTAATAGGAATAGACGTGCAGCAAAATCAAGAACTCACCTCATCATACTGTAATAGAAGCCATTAATATGAAAACAAACAAAAAAAGTACACAGAACTTATTTTCTTGTCAAGCATGTGAAAATGAAGATCTCTAACATCCATTTCAAAAAATAAATTACTTCTAAAGGATACGGTCTGTACCAGGGAACAATGTTCTTCCAGTCAACAGTTCAGCCATAATGCATCCCACTGACCAAATATCAACTGAACGAAATAAAACAGAAAACAAAACATAATGCATAAAAATACAATCTCAGTAGAATCACCCTGTCCAACTACTGCAAACAACTCCACCTTGAAATAGTCTTACAGCGTTGAAGCAATCTGAAATACACTGCAAGCTAACTAATACAGTTCTGTAACTGTGTCATCTAAAACTTGTACAAACAACAGAATACTAGATCAGGCAACTCTTCCTTCCAGAGCATAACATGAACTGAACGCCAAAGAGCTGGGGAGGAATCTATATAACCAGAGGACAAAACCTGTCCAAGACAACTCTGAGGAATGAATTTGCACCTTACATGAATTCTACCCAAACCACCACGAACTATTATACCAGAGATAGAAGACAAGCCCATACACATGGCAAGAGGAAAATAAAAAAAAAGGGAAAAAGTATTGATGTATGAAAATGGGGTAGCACATTATTTTGTTTGGTGCATATGCCGTGCTGTACAACAACCATTCTCAACCTTTGATTTTTCTTCTCTGCGCCTGATCTGCAAGTAGAAAGTGCGGTATGCTGGAGAGAAGACACTGGAAACTGTGAGGAAGATAAAACTCTGAACAAGTGGCTAACAAGAGAGGAAAGGATAGATTTATATACTTTCCAATCATTTCTTCACAGCATAACTGCAGACATTTTTCAGTGTATTCCCAGCAGCTTCCTAGAAGCACACCTTCTCATCCAGATACATTCCAGTCACTTACTTTAAAAACTACTGTGCTAGGGAAAACAGTGGATAAGTGCTGATGATATTTCACTGATTGCAGTTTCAAAGGTTCACATTTAAAGCAGTCTTGTGAAGGCTATCACAATGATGCTTAACTTACATCTGACAGACTGTGGTTCAAATACCAATTCTATGGCTTGTTTCTTTTAAGCTCCCTTACTGAAGCATAATTACCGTGACTGCCAATTTACGCCTTCAAATGGAAGGGAGCGCGTACAAGGACAATCTCTTTGTTCCCCACCGTTCAGAAACGGAAAAGTCTTGTGTTAGTTAGAGGCATTACCTGTCTGGTTGTAATGCATCCAGTTCAGCATGATTTCAGGGGCCCTGTACCACCGGGTAGCCACATAACCGGTCATCTCATCATCTGTGTGTCGGGCCAGGCCAAAATCCAGGATCTACAAAAAAGACATACACCAACTACTGCGGTGGAACCATGCAAACCAGCTAGAGCAAACAACCAAGCAATCACTGGAATGGGTAGAAGAGAGGTAGTGGAGCTGCAAAAACAGATTATGAAACCAAATTTCACAACCTGTTAAAATACACTAGCCTAGAGCAGCATAGGACTCGACAATAAGAATTATGTCTTGATATCTTGTCTCCAAAGCAACTAAACCCAAACTAAATCTATTAACTTCACTTTCATTATGATTCATTAGAAACACAGAAACAGATACAGAAAACACATCCTTACATCCCTTTACAGCTGGGAAGCACATTAGTACCTTGGGCTACAAAAGTATTTTCAAAACAAATTATTCTGACCCTTTAATTGCAAGGGACATCCACACAGCATTCACTCAAATCTCAGTCAAACCAATCAGATCTTGTGATTACATTACCTTTAGCTCACAGTCTTCATTAACAGCTAGGTTACTAGGTTTTAAATCCTAAAAAATTAAACATCAACAGTATTACTTCACAAGTCTGAGGTAGATAGAAATACAGATTCTAACTGAGTGTAAATACCAACTCCGGGTAAAGTATTTTATCGCAGAGTCAGAGATGTCTTCTGACATCCTCAGAGATGTCACATATAAGCAAAAATGCATAAAGGATTATTGCAAAACCAGTGCAATATATGTCTATTTAACAGAAAAGCTGCTTCACAAAAGATACAATCTGAACATAGGCAGAAACAGAAGTTACAGATCTTGATAACCACTTCCCATGTTTAATCTTTTTATTATTTAACCAAACTAATTCTTGGAAAATTTCTTCTGGCTTCAATCAGTGCTACATTGTAAAATTCTGTGCTTCATTTTTTAAACACACTGTTTCCTGTATCAAAACAATCTTAGAATTAACACTTACCCTGTGTATTATGTCAGCTGAATGGATGTACTGCAAAAAAAAAAGATGATAAATCTTATATAACAGTCCAAGTAGCCTCCTTTTCATTTCTTCAGTAGAAAATACTGCCCTACTCCAGCCCACACAATTCCAATGCTACAGCTTGACTGCAGAAGAAACTGATTATGTGTCTGTGAGTTTTAAGTAGGTAGGTGTTCCAGTTTGTCTCTCATTAGGAACACCCAGGAGTGCTGCCACCTGAGCGGAACCACACAAGTAAACAAAACTGAAGAAAGGGCAAAGTCATAGTCAGAGCAGATTAGAGTGCATTAGTTCATAGTTTTCCAGACTCTGCCCACAGGAATACACAAAAATGATAGGTAACTTACTGATACAGAGCTCCAAAGAGCTATAAAATGAAAGAACAATAATACAAAATCATCCTATGATACCTCAGGAAAGTTACAGAAGCCCCACTGTGTACTCATCTGAATCTCTGAGGATACAACACTCCTCAAAAACTTGCATCTCCTGTTGACGAGCATTTGGGTAGGACAAATGCACATACCTTCAGTCCCCGAAGAATCTGGTATATGAGAAACTGCACATGGTCATCGGTGAGTTTCTGGCATTTCACAATGTTGTTCAGGTCTGCTCCCATAAGGTGTGTCACCAAGTACCTATTATCAGAAGGAAACGCGCAGGCTATGAAGCAATCTCTTCAACAGGATTAGGATATAAATTCCCTATGCATCTCCAGTAGCAGGGCTGACTGTCCCAAAGCACGTTAATGAATGAAATATATCCGCAACACTTTAAATAATGTAGCAGATTATTACTCTGATTCCAACAACACTGGTCAATAAAACACACCAAGTGAACAAGTTGGACAAGTCCAATAGCTTAGGATGTCCTAGTATCTTTGTGCTGGAATTCAGAATTATCTGTGAATGATGGCAGACAAATTAAGGTGTCATGTATTTCTGGGGTAATCTGGGAGACATAAAGAAGATACAAAAGGTATTTTGTTGCAGTCTTCAGAGAAGTTACCTACACATCATTGAATTCTTCTAGTGACTTGGCAGGGGTGAACACATCCAACAGGCCGATCACCTAGAAAGAAAATAATCAAGTTGTGAAATATATTCATAGCATAATATGATACAATCACTAAGATCCTTTGTGGCATAGAAGCTACTCCTTCCAGTAGATGTTTTTATTTCCATCTGCTCAGTGTTGTGCTTTAGGCAGGCTAACAAGGCCTTCTGAAACCTGAAAATATAATGTAGACGCACTTGAGTGCCCTGCAGGTTCATTTACTTGCTCAAGATCATAAGGAACCAGACTACATACAGGATATAGAAAACCACCTTATGCTCAAGCCCCTTAAACTGCCATACTTTCCATTGTATGAAAAGCCATCTAGTTTTCAACACCTTCACCACCACCCCTTTTTTCCTCCCTATTTTACCTACAGGAATCTAGTGAACATCTACTTCCCATCCTTCTGATACAGGCAAGCCAAAACAAGTATTAAAAACACTCCAGAAGCCACCAAAAACAAACTTTGGGATTTCCTTTTTTTAAATAAATGCTTAACATAACAAAACCTGCAGTTTTCTACAGCAAGTAAATGTGAGATTGTAAGTGACATCACTTGTGTCCCAAATCCTTAGGACAGCATGAACTTGCTAAACTGTAACTTCAAGATTATATTCTATAGAATATTAAGATTTTTTTAAATATAAAATCGGTATTGGGGGATTTTTTTGGGTTTGGTTTGGTTTTTTCACTCTGCATGCTTTTTTACAACTATCATCCTTTGGACTGCTACAAGCTTTGTATTTAGCATTAGGGAAAAATCACATTGCAGCAAGATCTTAAACACAATCATGATGGATGCTCACGGGATAGTCCAACTTCAGAAAAACACTTCATACCATCTCCTTCAACTCACATTTTCGTGTTTCATGTGCTTAAGTAGCCGCAGCTCTCGGTAGGTCCTTTTAGCATGGATGATGGACTGAAATGGTCGGGACAGCTTCTTCACAGCCACACGCAACCCAGTTTTTGTGTCAAAGGCAGAACTACAACAAAGAGTAATCAAATTATCCAAATGAATTCTTTATAAATGCCTTCAAATCCACACTTAGAAACTCTAGGCAGCAGCTATCTAGATACTGAGTCACAATCAACACCATTTCTCCATTTCTGCAATGAAAATAATTTCTAGGTAACCTGGTCCATAATCTGTACTCCCACCCAAAATCCCCACATATTTACACAACTGTTGGTTTCTACAGAAAATGTTTAAAAGATGGGTCTTGTCCATACAGTAAAGGGAAATTTTGTAGAAAAAAAGAAATGTTTAGGACTTTGCTGTCTAAAGTACTCTTAAACTAAATATGTAATAAAGCTCTGGAAAGAGGAAGAGTACTTGTAAAGATTATCACTATTCTTAAACATACTTTCATACGCCACACTTCATCACAAAATGCTATGCTCAAAATACTATCATTCATGGATTTAAGCCCATCCAAAAATCCAAGACTTATGCCTAGTAAAATCAATTATGACTGCTGTTAACTACGATTGAAGCTGAAATCAAATTTCTTTGGTAAATCACATCCAATCCTAAAGTTCTGTTATACAAAAGTGCACATGAATAAATAATAATTAGTTGTACATTACCAAAACTTGCCCCTTTAGCATAAACTTTGTACAAATGGGGTTTGGGTTTTCTATGCTTTGTAGTGTAAAATTATCTTTTCTTAAGTAAGTCCTTATATAACTTCCAAAGCTCTGGTCTGTCCAAAAGGAAGGAGAAGGAGAAAGGGAGGATGTGCAATCAAGGTAACACTTGACTCAAGACAACAAACATGGGGAGAGTATGGAATGAAGAAAGTCCCAGAAGTACAATATTTGTTTATTTTCCTGCTGCATTATGACTCAAGTGAACTCCTGCTTTCATTTAATAGTGAGTATGCACTAGTTCTTGATAAACGTCAAGCAAAAAGGAATGCTACACATTTATAAATGTAAAATGTGCAATGTAAAACTTAACTAACAGAAAGTTCAAAATTAATCAAAAAAGTAATGCCAGAACAAACCCACAATTGCACGTGCAACCCACTGTGCACAGTGGAAGAAAAGTATCTCCTTTTCTCTAAGGGGCATACACACAGTGGAAAGAGCTCTCTGGAAAAGTTACAGGAGTACAGACAGCAGGTCACAGGAGCACCAACCTGCCACACGTGAATTACTCAAGCTACATCATACTGGCCCAAAGAATGCCCGTGAGCAACTACTTCCACAAGCAAGTTATCCTTTACACCTCCCTCAGCTTGAGTAGACAAAAGAAGCCATTAAGCATTCATTTTTTAATCTTGATTTGAAATCAGCAAGTTCTCACACACTGCTAGAAAAATCAGTACTTAAGCTACAACACTTCATGAAATACATACACCATTTTGCAATATACCAAGATCCCTAATTCGGCCTGAAATTACACTGACAATATTTTACTGATACATAACGTGTTTTCAAGGACTTAGAGCAAAAATAGGATTAGTTATAATAATTCAACACGTGCTATTGTGAATTAGTCATGAATCTTTACCAGTTTTCAAACATTTCAGGTAAAAAATGCAGCATATATCAGTAACACTTTCATATTGAAAAAGGAGATCTCCAGCATCTTAACCACTTCCAGAAGTCCTGAGTCAAATTTCTCTCTTGGTTTCCAAGATATTGAGAAGATTTCAGAGCCATCAGACATAACGTAAGCTGTTTCAGGGTCAAAATCAAATTCAATTTCACCTTTTTTTTAATGACAATTTTTGGGGCTGTATCAAGTCATTATGTTGCTACAGTAGCTGTACAATGCCCAAGAGGAATTGCAATCAGCAGCACTGCAATAATGACACTGTGCACAAGCCCAGGAAAGAAAGTTTTGTAGTACTGCACATTCACAATCTAGACTTACTCCTAAAGTCAGAAGACTAAGCTTGGTCATATTTGAGGTCTAAAGACTATTTCCCTACAGACAAAAGCATGCTGAGTAATTTTCTGCCAATACAGATAATTTGCCTAATGGTTCTCACAGAGCTACAGGACAGCTGTCAGTTGGAAGCTGTGGCTTTCACCACAGACTTAAAAAAGCTGCATTACACTGATCATATTTCAACTAACAAAGCCCAACTGGGTAAAAAAATTGCATGACCTACAGTTTTAAATCCCTTTTAAAACAGGATCACCACAAATTCAGAATTTATCAAACATTTTTTAATTTTTTACATAGTACTGTGCTATGGCAAATGAACTGCATCCACTTCACCCTAAGCAAGCTAGAATTACAATTCTGAGCTAACCTGAATTAAACCCAGAATATAAAAGGTAGAATAAAACAAATATTTTAGAGGACCTATAAACTGATTCAACTTAGATCTTAGAAGTAACAGTTGAAGTAGTCTGAGAAACTGAAGCATGCACAAAATTACTTATGAACACAATTTATTTAAATACTAGATAATAAGAAAGATTATTTTGCAAAGCCTATTTTGCTAAATAGTATGCTGCACATTGCTAGTGCAAATACCCAAGCTAACTGAATATCTTCAGCGGTACCTTTGAAGTTAATTTATGTACCTAGTCACAGAGAGCAAAACACAGTTCTTAGTACTTGACAGTTTGTTATTAACACCAGTCACTTCTGAGTTCAACCTGTACCTGCATTTCAGTCAGGTACCCTCCCAACACACCATCAAAGCTGTAAATCTCATTTTCCTCTGCTACGTTAGCTTCTGCTTCTAAGAAAGTTGCAATAAAAATCTCCCTGTAGGACAGACATCCCCACACTAAGTTCACTTCTTAATATACAAAGTTCCCATAAAGTTCAAACTACTTGCCAGCACTTTCAGAGCTCTGCCCATGGCTTTTCTGTGTCTGCCCTTCTGCTACTCGATTCTCCCTTCCTCACACATCTTCTGCTAATCCTGCCTGTATGGCTGCTTCCTCCCACTCAGTTTTGTAGTTCTTTTCCTATCACGCCTCACATATCTACCACACCTTACAGGAGAAGCAGGCACCTGTCCCTTCAAGCACATACATGCTTTGGAGGCACCTGTATGCTTTGATGAGAAAGTAGAAAAAATCCACAGAGGAACTGTCACTACAGAGGTGATATTTAGGGCTGTTATTTAATTCCCTCTGGAGCCTAACGTTTTAAAATTTCTTAAATCCACACATTTGTCTGGTAATTATCTCAGTATCCAAGACATTCAGACTCAGTGTTAGTACAACTGTGGGTTGAAATGGGAAGAAATCAGATTTTGGAAGGATTGTATCACGTGACAGTCTACCAAAAAAAAAACAAACCACCAAACACCAAACAAACCAAAAAAACCCAACCTAATCTAAAAAAATCTTATGCAAGATTTTGAGGAAGAATAAGTTTTGGCTGTTCAATTGCTTTCCAAATTAATTAAGGCCATACAGCCATACAGCAATTAAACCAGATCCATTATTTTACACAGGTATCAATATAACACACAAACAGCAGCTGCTAAAAATACAACGATGAAGCAAACTAAGAGTATACCAAGTGTGCCTTCACAGCATTTTAGAAATTGATGGCAAAAATTGTCAAAACACTGCTTTGCTTAGCTTAGAACTGGCTGAACTAATGCCACGTGCCCAGACTTCTCACCAGCACACACAAAAAACAAAGCAATCCTCCAACTAACCTGTGAGTCACCCATCAATCCCATCTCTGTTTAGCAACTTCTCCCTGCAAGATGTTGTATTGTCTAGGCCCCTCTCCTCCTTAAATGAAACATTTTAAGACTGATACATGAGGAACCCTTCTTTTTCAGTATAGACCTGGTTACTAAACCTTTTTCACGCAAAAGACTGTGTTGTATGAATATACAAAACTACTCCAAGAATAAATGAAATACCATTTCACACAACAGATGTCACAGCACTTGTTACATGACTTAGTAAGAATCAATGGGAGGATACATACAGACTTTTCTCCAAGTTTCGGAACTGAATTCCTACTTGCATCTCCACATATTTCCATTTCTTAAAACAGATCTTGAAAAATGCCTGAGCTGGCCATTTGAACATCATTCTTCCAATACTGCACTCTGCCCTTTAAAAAAACCTGCAATATTTGTTCCAACTTTAGGCACATGTCTCAGGCTGCCTGTAGCAAATGCCTCTCTCTCCATCCACTGACTACACAATAGTCAGGTTCCTGTATCAGGGTGTTCCACCTCACAACAGACACTCAAAGAACCCAACAGCTCCATAGTCTAAGTAAGTCACTCATCTACGGCTTAATTCTTTCTTTTTTATTAATTTTCCCCTCCACTTTCTAGAAATCCCTCATTTTCAAATGCCTCATCTTGGCAACTAAATAAAACAACAGAGCATTTTATTACATTTGAACATGGTAGTGCAGCGAACATATATCGATTTGTATTTAACCATTTGTTTTGAGGGTGGTTAAAACCCCACTATTTTCTATCCCAACAAAGATACACCAAACTCAAAGTCTCAAATGAAACCAGGTAACTTTTTACTGGGGAGAAAAAAAAAATTCAAAAGGGACAGAGAACAGAACAAGTCATTGCAGGAATATCCTAAATAATATGAATCACCACTTGTAGCTTAATAAACGTACATAAATATGTGAAGACTTTTGTTTATTGATTTTCTTTTAACTTTGACATACTTTCCTTATCACACTAGTCTTTTTGAATTATATGTTTTCTGAAACCTATTTTTAGAAGAACATACAGGAAGCTATTAGCACGGACTGTAAAAAGGCTCATGTGCCACATGTTTGAAATTGCTTCCAATACAACACTGTTTAATCTGGTCTGAACACAGTTGCACAATCTTTGAAAGTTTTGACACAGCAAAACAGGAAATTCATGATGCAAACTCTTTAGTTACTGGTTATGAAAACAAGCTTTGGAACTATTACAAACACACAGTGGAGATTGTGGGGAGGGGGAAAAGAGGAGCGGGCTAGACAATACAGATTCAGCCTTAAAATACAATGTACAAGGCACTAAGCAAATTAATTTACCATTACATTTCAGGAGTTACATAACTCTGTGATACTTACAGGGGTATTTATCAGCTCCATCAACAAGGCCCTTCTTTCACCGAACAAAACCTGTCTATTCCCTTCCAATCAAAACTATTCTATGATTCTATTAAAAAAATAATCAACAAGTATACTGATTAATCTTGCCACAAAATTGAGCAGCCTGTTTTTCTTTTATGAAATGGAGGCATTTGCATACTTGAGGCACAGTATTTTAAGAAATGCAAGTCATTTCAGCTCAACTTACCAACAGTTTTATAACTGAAGAAGCTAAGAACAGCTGAGCATATTTCATTTTAAACCGCAGCATATACAAAATTCTTTACTTGTAGAATGCAGTATGCATCCCTCCTTATAATAAAATTGATATTCATGATATAAATTTGCACAGTGTTAATAAAAAATATGCATACCTGCTCAAACACAAGAGCAGAGCAAGCATGTAATCATTACGCACCCATATTTGCAAATTCTGATCACACTTTGGCAGAACTAAAGAATATAGGATGAAAAACAGAATGACTGTGTGGAAGATGTTTCTTAAGAAAGAGAGACAGTAATCTGTGAACACTATACAGCTCTACTAAATGACTGCTAAAGTCTAACCGTCAAACTGATCCAAATACTACTACGTGTTTAAGATAAAGCAATGCACGCAACTCCATTTACGTTTAATGATCCAACATACTTCAGCAGAGCAAGTACAAATAACTGTATTTCACACATGTAGCCTGTTTTGCTCCTATTAGGTAAGAATTAAAAACTAAACTCTTCAAGCTTGCTGTTTATTTCTGCAGGATTCACACCAGGACTTTACTCGCCCAGGGAGAATATACTGCAGTAATTCTGTCCTTCTATATCAATAAAAAAAGAGTTTTTCTGTGTTCATCTACTAATGCTAACAAAACATTGGTACTTGTACATCCACTGTTAACAAGTCAGGGATACAGTAACAATCCTCGTAGCCTTTCCTCTACTTCTCCCTGCCTATGAATAAATATAATTTAAAAATACAATTGCCTCAAATATAATCTATCCTTCAAGTTCAGAAAGAAAATGCGACAAGAGCTGCCAGGCCCTCAGCTCTGCAAAGCCAACTATGGGCGACTTACCAGGCTCCATCCCTCTCCAGCCCCCACCTGCTAATTGCAAGAAGGCACAGTGAAATACGTCTACATGAGATCATTCGGGGCGGGGGGCCTGGGACGACACATTATTATCTTCCCCTACAAAAATGTTTCAGTGCCACCTGCCATGTGGTGCAATCCCCAGCGCATTCCAAAGACAAGACTGCGGCTTCCCGGCAGTACCGCTCTTACACCGTGGGGAAAAATGTTTAACACGAGACTAGTAAGAAGCTGAGAGGAACCCCCAGAGGACAAGAAAGCTCCGCTCGCCGCAGTGCCCGCCCCGCACGGATCCCGCCGCGGGTCCCTGCAGGGCGGGGGGGGAAAAGGGGGGACAGCGACCTAACGCGACCTCCTCCGCACACCCCGGTCCGCTCCCAGCACTCACCAGACGGAGCCGTAGGCCCCGGAACCGACCGGGGAGAGGTTCTGGTAACGCTCGGGCACCTCCCACACCGTCTTGTTCAGCTCCTGCCGGTAGAACTTGGGCCGCTCCTGAGACATCTCGGCTGCCGAGCAAGCCCCGCCCGGCCCGGCCCGGCCTGGCGGGAGGGGGACGCTTTGCCCGCGGCTGGAGCAGTAGCACCGACGCCGCCACTACCTCCTCCTGCAGCAGGGACAACTTCTTCCTTCCCTCCTTCCTTCTTTCCTCCGCTCCCTGCCCACCCCGCCTCGCTGCTCCCCGGGCGGGGGCGGCCCCGCAGCAGGGACGCCCACGCTGCCGCCGCCGGCCCCTCACGCCCCGCCCGCCCGGGCTCCGCGCCGCCGCTGCCCCCCCTCCGATAGACGTGGGGGGCGATGCCGAACGCGGCCCTGTCACCGCCTCGCCGCCCCGCTCTCCCTCCGCCGGGCTAAGCCGCCAGGGGCTGGATGGCCCCGTGAGGCGCGGCGGGGGTCGCGCAGCCGACAGCGAGGCGGAGGCGCCGACGTGCGGGGCGGGGACACACTCCCGCCGCAGGTAGGACCGCGCAGGCGACACCGCAGCTGCCTCCGCCCCGCCCCGAGCGGCACCGGCCCCGAGTACCCGTACAGCCCGGGCACCGGCCCCTCACAACCCGCGCCGCCCGGGCACCGGCCCCGGGCACCGGCCCCGTACGGTCCCCACGGCCCAATACTCGTCACGGCCGCGCTCGCGAGAGCTCCGGTGCCAAGGGCAGAGATGCCCCAATATGGAGCGCGCGCGCCGGGCTCTCGCGAGAGCGGCCCCGGGGGCGGAGGACGCGGTGTGGGCGCGCCGAGCTGGGCCGGGCCGGGCTGGGCCGCGGGCCCTCCTGCGACGGGGGCGTGAGGCTGTACTAGAAATAAAAAATGAAAGAAAAAAAAGAGATTAAAAAACCGTACCTAGGGCAGCGCTTCTGCAGGCGCACAGTGAGTAACTGCCTGCCGGGGTGTATCCCAGGGGAGCCCTAGTGCTTCTGAAGTCTTGCAAGCCAGTATTAATTGTTCTTGTAAACTTCCTGAGGGGAGTTTGTTCACTTCCAGAGGTGTTTTGAGACCATGACAGGACTTGAGACTCAAGTCTGCCTATGGGTGAGGTTCTACAAGGTGTGGTGAGCAAATCTATCAGCTTGCTGCTGCCAGAAGGGACAGGACCACACAGGGAAAGGAAACCAGGGGAGCCAGCCTTCTTCCTATATAACTAGCTCTTTCATCAGCTTAGCTATGTGTGGTATTGCAGCCTAAAACTGTGGGTCTTGTCTAACTTATGCTGCTGTTAAGCCATTTCCTGATGATAACCTCAGGCAAATGGAGCTGTAGTTTGAGTTGCTATCGTGTTTTCTAGTTTTCATTAACCATGAAGACTTGTCAACAAGATTACTTTCTGTAATAATGAGGTCCTTCAGATTGTGCAGTAGCCCTCTGTTCCAGCAGTGTCTTTTTATATCTTACCAAAAAATGTAAGAAGGAGATTGGATGAAATTCTAGAGTCAGAGAAACAAAATCACTTGATGGAAAAGGTTGAATTGTGTGTAACTATGACATGATCTAAAGTTAAGAGTCTGTCCACCTGTCCACCCAGAAATACCTGGTGCAATAAAATAGGTCCTGCCCAGAGTTCAAAGGGAGAATTTTGCTTTGAAGTCATAGGTAATATTATTGGAGACTTTATCATTGCACTTGATGTTTAATTTTCTCACCTAACTCATTGTTTAAAAACCATGTCTGCCTTGCTTCCTCATAATCTTTTCCCCGTTTCTTTTCCACTTCCTTATCTCATGTGTTTTCTCTGTTCTCCATTTGGTACCCACTTGTCAGCCCGGTGCGTAGTCACCCTGGACAATGAAATTATGGAAAGGGAGTCAAGTCTATAGTGTTAGCTGGTGTAAGTCCCCCACTCACTGCTCACACTTTAAAGCTGCCAGAAGCCCTGGGCAGACAGTGTCACTTATATTTGGGTTGTACATAGAAAATCACCAGCATTGCCAGGGAATTGAAAAGGGGAAGAAGGAACACTGGGCGGTGAGGTTAGTCAGAGTTTAGCTACTGGAAATTCTGATTCAAAAACGTAGATGCAAAATGGCCAAGTCCAGATTTAATCCACTTACTAAATAATGTAACACAGGAAACATTTGCATTTTGGGAGGTGGCACAGGTGTAAACTGCAGTGGTAAAGGATTTTAGTGAATGTTACTGTGTAGAGTTTTTTACTGTAGAGGAAACGGAATCCTAGAACCCTCAAACCTTTTGGACTGAAAGACAGGAAAAACTGAAAGCCCAAATGGCATTGAGTAATTATCAAACCACATATGCTTCCCTGCATTGTTTTGGATAGTGGCTTCACGCCAAGCTCCTCTCAGCTCTGTTCAAAATAAGTAATATAAAACTCCTGAAAAGTATAGCCCTAATTTCCAGATTCTGTTGGCTGTCCTATGTTAGCCTTGATTTAAGATGAAATGGCATTCCTAGCTGTTGGCAACATCAAAAGTCTCCACTGAAAACTTAAGAGATTTTTTTTTTAGGTCTTGTTCAGCAAAGTTCCAATCCTCATGACTTTGCAGCGTTTAGCACCAGGGGACAAATCAGAGTCAGTATGTTAGCATGGAAATTACGGGTATTCACGCTGCAAAACAAATATCTTACTGGGAGGAAATCCAGTCAATCCTGATCTTTTTCCCTTACAGTTGTGTGGTGCCGTAAGTTTGCTTCCACATACACACAAGGCTTCTGTGTTGAATCTCTGGACATGAGCTGTGAAGTACAAAGCATGTACTTTATAGCCAGGTATTCCACCTATACCTCTAAGAAACCACAGAAGTCAGAGTTTAAAGGCCTGTTTGTAATCTTCTGTTTGTCGGCAGCCTGACATTCTCACCTGACATAGTTGCAGCAACTACTGTTGTTTTGTGCATACAACATTTTCATTTTCTTTCCAGCTAGTTGGATGCCATGATGTTTTCCTAGCAGAGCATGTTGCAGAAATCCAGGCTGTTCTCCCACTGCACTGAATTAGAGGATACACGTCCCCAGACATGCACATTTTCATTGATGATAGCGCAGCGTGCATATAACCACCCTCAGCTCTGTTGTGGTTTTAGTCACATGCTACTCCTGTGCATAAATAGCTGCAGAAGATATAAAGCAGCTGAGGAAGCTCGTACGCCATGCAGAGCATGGCAGAAGCAGTTATTGGGGGCATGCATGGCAGCAGGGCACACTGCATAGGAAGCAAGGAGGACGGACCAGATAAACCACTTACATATGGGCATAGTTTGGGGATATTTATTCTGCTCCAAAAAATAGTGCCAGGCTGGTTGTGGAAAGATGAGTGTGTCTTAGCTTAGGCCTGGCTCAGCAACCCTTTGACGGTGCTGCCCTGACTGTGTTTCCCATTCCCAAATTAGAAAAGCATGGAAGAAACATGGCAAGAAGGAAGATGCTCAGTAGTATCTTGTTTCTGTAGCAGACCTCTGTGGAAGGCTCCTCATTCAGACTGTGGCAGCAGCTACTGTTCAAGGGAATACTATGCCAGTCTGCATGTCTGCTTCACTGGGGCTTTCCAAATCCATACAATGGGACTAGGGAACAGAGCAGTCTGGCACAGATCTTGCTAGAGCCAACAGCACGAGTCACTTTGTACAGATATGGGATGACAGATAGGCTGTCTCTGAACTGAGATTATAATAGCTTCTGTGGTCTGTTAATGTTGTGTCCTCTTTGAGGTAGGACGTTGGTGTTCAGTACTAGCAGGGGGGACTCCATCACACTTGAGGACTTTCAGCTCAACCTTATCCTGAACACCATAATTGTGCAAAGGCTGAAATTTGCCTCTCTGTTGTGTTATTCCAAAATCTTGTGTTAGTTTCTTACACAGAACTCTTTGCAGAACAGACAGATGTCCGAAACATCTGATGCTTGTAATAATAGAGCAACAATTACAAATTCTAAAAAGTATTTTTGTCTTCCAAAATTGCACACATGCATACCTGCCTTTCCCTGAAAATATTCATGATCTGATGCCAAAGGACCCACCTCTTGGGCGTGCTTAAAATGTCCTAGAAATTAAAACCAGACCAGACATGGCTCATGCTCCAGTCCCGGATGATGGCCTTGACTCCTTCTGTGGCTTCCTGACTGGAACCCCCGACAGACACCTGACAGAATATGTAACATGCTTATAGTAGAGCTGCAAGTAGTTTTTAGGAGTAAAATGGTGTTAAGAAAAACTGCAGATAGTAGAACATACAAAAGTTCTAAGGTGAATATATAACCACCTTAAACACAGGTATTTGTTCAGTTCACACAGCAAAATGTCTGAACGGCCCAGCGCCTGAGAAGGTTTTTTTCATGGTCGTTACTGAATAAGTGATTTAATGTCAAGAATCTCTTAACAGGCGCTGTCGGCGCACACGACTTTACACATCGGTTCAACGCAAAGCTTTGCGCGCTGAGGAGAGACGGGTGCGGGCGCGGGGGGCAGACGGGTGCGGGAGGGCTGACGGGCGTCCCGAGCGGCCCCCAGCGGCGGGCGACAAACGGCGCTGGCTGCGTCACCCGTGGCCGTTGCGCTCGGGGCCGCCCCCGGCCGCAGCCGCCGCCGCGCAGGGCGGGCCTGAGGAGGGAGGGAGGTGCCCCCGCCTCCCCAGGCTCGAGCCCGCCGAGCCGCGCGTGCCCAGCCCGGCGGGCCCGGCGCGACGCAGGGGCGGGCGCGGCGCAGGCGCCGGGGGGCGCCGGCGGTGGCGGACATGGAGCGGAAAGGTGAGCGCGCCGCGGCCTCCATCGGCCCCCCGCGAGGTTTCCCCCCCCCGGGCCCCGCCGCCCCTCACGCCTCTCCCTTCTTCTTTTCCTCTCTCCCTCAGTGCTGGCTCTGCAGGCCCGAAAGAAGCGGACCAAAGCCAAGAAGGACAAGGCCCAGAGGAAGTAAGTGCGGCCCCGACTCCCTTCAGGTGGTATCTCCCGCCGGCACCGCCGCCTCTTTGTTTTCTTCGGCTCTCCCCTCGGTGAAGGGGATGCCGAGCCCGGCGGCCGAAGCGTGCGAGCCCCTCGAGCCGGGCGAGTGTTTAACGGGAGCTCACTTGCGGGCACGTTTCTCGTGCTCGTGGCCCGGAGTGGCGGTTTTGCCGCCCAGCCCTCTGCCCGCGGCCCCTCGCCGTCCCCTGTCGCCGTTCCTTTGGCCGGACGGGGCAACGACGGGTTCTGTGTTCCCTGCTTCTCCCCGAAACCCAGAGATGGAGCTGTAGTTCTGCGTATGGATGGAGCTTCGTGTCGGGCTCTGTCCTTGCAGGTTCCTTTCCTCAGTGGCAGGCTATACCCTGGGGAGAGTTGTCAGCGTCCCCTCTCTGCAACCCTTCTAGCACTTTAGTAACTGTTGGCTTGGGAACCAGCTTCTCTTGACTCTTCTTCCTCCTCTTGCTCCCTGAGATTTTCTTTTAATTTTTTTTTTAAGCTCGCAGAAAGAATGCCATGATGTGTTGTTTTCTTCTTTCTCTAACTTTGATGCTCTCGTGTGGCTTCTCTCCTACCACAGGAATGTCACAAGTCTTTATATGTGGTGAGCTTTTGGATGCAGATATAAAAATTAAAAGAACTCGAGTGAATATTAAACAATGGCTTCCACCAGACTGCATTAAGTACTGCGTTCAGTCCTTTCTAGTGAAAGGTGATGTAAATTGTAGAGCTGGTTCTGTGTGCTCCATAAAATGCTGCTTATTCCTGTAAAACCTCAGGTGTCTCGGGAGGTTTTTTTACTTGCTTGTGCCTAGGAACCAAAAGTATTTAGTAAGTAAGGCTTTGAGTGTGGGAGTTGGAGATTTTTTTCCTTGAGGCCTAGAGTGATGCTTTCTTAGTCACTTCCTCAGAAAAATCATGTGGATTTTCATTTTTTTTTCTCATTATCTCCAGACGAGATTCAGTTGTTTTGAGATGGGGCTTTAGAGGAGTGAGGAGCATGAACTAAAGTATTTGGGAGATGCATGTTATGGTTCCATGCTATTCTGTATGTGTTCCTGGTATTTCTTGAAGGTAGCATTAGGACAATTTCTGAAACTCTCTCCTCTTTCTCTAATTTCTGTGTGAGTAATCCATTGTTTAATTCTATACATGTTACTTTTTTTTTTTTCTTTAGCTGCAGACAAACAATACTGACTCTGCCAATAGAGTCCACAGTGCAGGTGGAAAGACTGATTTCTGTGTAAATTCTGAGGTTGCTGAATGGTAACTTTCAGTGCTGGCATGTTGGTGGGGGTTTTATGGGGGATTTTTGGGTTTTTTTTTAAATCCTTTTAACCACATATCCAGGACAGCTGCTAGCTAGCTCTTGATTTTGCCACTAACCTTGATTTGAGTGCAGAGCCGTACTATTTATAAAATGCTGTGTTTATGTTCTTAAAGTACATGCTTCAACTCTTTATTCTGATACCGTAGGTTTATTAGATCATGCCTCAGAAATTGAAGAACCTTGCATGTACTTTATGCTTTATGTTGTACAACTAAAAGAACCGAATGTGAGCTTCTAACTTTAGATACAGTTCCACAATATTTATGCTATTTAATACGAAGCTGCTTGAGTTAAATCTTCTAAAATAAGCTTAGCTGGATTGTTGCAGGGCTTTCCACAAAATCTATACTTGAAACTGCATGGAATGTGCCTTTCACGTCTGATGTTGTATGGTAGTTTAGATTGCGCATGTAACATTTTCTGTAATATGTTGTGTTCTATACGTGTGCAGTAAAAACATGAAACAATTGATTTTAAAAGGCTGTTTAGTAAGTATTATGAATATTATATTATAAGTATAAAAATGCAGAAAATGTTCTGAAGGGATTTAAAGCAATTTAAAATATCTTTCATTTTAGAAAAGAACTGCACCTACTTTAAGTTTAGCTGTCAACTGAATTTGGTTAAAAACAGAACAAAAAAGTCCACTTGGAAAGGTAAAGTAATCAAAATGAGTTGTGTTTCATACAAAACTGGAAAGTTACTTCTTTTTTTCATCATTCAGTAGTTACATGTTGCTTGTTAGGTTCAGACAAGACAAGCCTAAACTGGTTATTTACAGAAACACCTTGTAAATACTAATTATGGTTCTGTGTATAAGCTTTTTTTATGGGAAGGTCAACCATGTTCTTAATTTCCTGCAAATTCAGGATGTTCCTATTTCTTTACTTCTCTCCCGTCATAAAAGTTGTATTTGATATCAATGAAGGAGAGAATGCATTTATCACAACACGTTTCTGTAGAAAGATAGCAAATAGTTTCTTGGAATTATGAAGGTGAGATACCTGTGTTTTCCCATGCCAGTAAAACTACTCCAAACCTTTGGCAATATGGAAAACTCATTAAACCAGGTGTCTCAAATGTTTGCTCAGGAAGTTTCTACTTTCCAAGCCTGCTTGTTAGTTCTATCTCTGCCACTGTAGAGTTGGAAGAATATCGTGGCTATGTGCTTTTGCTCAGGTCCCATATCTGTGAAAACCGAGGAAAAAGGGAGAATGACAGCTGAGTCTTGGAGCGACAAAATGCAAGCTTAGATACGAGGAAATCCTGAGATCTAATATTGACTGTCACTGGGTTGCTTTGTAGCCTTGAGTGAAGCGTTGATTTCAGTTTCTTAATTTCACCATTTTCCACCAGAAGGACAAGGAATTAGAATTAAAGTTATTTTAGTGTAAATTATTTTTAGAAAATGAGAGACTTTTTCCTTAATGTTAAGAATACATCAGAAAATATGCATGTCAAGGCTTTAGTTGCTAATAAAACACAGGGAGCTTTGTACATAGGTTATTGCAGTTTGTGTTGCTGCCCAAAGGTGGCTCTTTGAAGGTTATCTGGGGAAGAATGTGGCATAATAATTTCTTGAGGTGTGAACATTTTGGGTGCTGATAGTCAGTTGATTCCCAAAGGCACTCAAAAAAGCCTTTAAAATTGGAGCCTGTAAGCTTACAAGCTTTTGTTCATACCAAAGCATTAGTAATATTAACTATAAACTCTTCAGATAGCAATATCAGGTGAGGTGCATTCAGGTAGTTATTTTTGCCCAAGTGTCAAAAATGCAGAAGTCTTTTGCAGTTCTTCGAAGCAGTTACTACTATGTCTTTTGCAGTTGAACACTGGGAGACAGATGTGTTAGATGTAGTATTTGCCCTGGTCCTAAGGAAGGTGGTGGAGATGCACAGTGCTTTCCAGGGAAGACTTCTTGGACTAGTTTTCCTTGTGTGACTTCTATGGAATTACAAACATAATTTTCTGTCTTCTGGTGTTTCATGAGCTGTCTTGGGATGTCCTTGAAGGCGCTAGGAGGAAGATGTGATGGGTGCGCCAACAGTTCAGACTTTCACCCGCCACAAGGTGGCTGCTTCGTGCTGTGCAGGTCTCCAGCAGTACACACCAAGCCCACGTGTGTGCTGGTAATGTTGTAATGCCTTGGTGCGGCAAGGTAGTGTCTGTTTAGGAAGCAGGGTGCACTAACAGATCATCAGCTTGATTTTTGAAGACCCCAAGTGCTGTTTGGAGGGGAATGTTGCTTTGAGTTAGCTCTTGTTCAGAAGTTGTAGCAGAAGTGATGCTGAGGCATGGCATCTACCTGCTTTCATTTGAAAGAGATACACAGAGTCATAAGAAAGGTTGGAACAGACCTCCGAGATTGAGTTAAATTTTTGACCGATCCCCGCCTTGGCAACTAGAATAGAGCACTGAGTGCCATATCTAGTTGTTTCTTGAACACCTTCAGGGATGGGGACTCCACCACCTCCCTGGGCAGTGGAGTCCAGTGTCTTAACAACCAATGTTTAACAACCCTTTTCGTGAAGAAAGTCCTTCTGGGAATTCCTTCCTCATTTCATAGTCTGTAAGACTGTTGCGCTATGTGAATGAATGGCTAATACACAGGGAAGATCTAGTATTTACTTCAAAACTCTGCTTCTGTTTGAAAATACAAGCCTCTATTTGAACTAAAATACAAATATAGTTGTACCTTACTGATGTCTCTGGTAATTTGTAATGGAATTGGGCACTTGTGACTGTTAAATTGTAGTTGCTAGTAAAACACTGTGGGATTTTTCTGTCTGTTTTATATTACAAGGCCTTAGGAGTGCAAACTGTTTTCTGTGTTCTAGGGCAAAATTACTCCTTAGGTTACTACTGAGATTAAAAGCCAGAGTTTAAAAAGTAATCTAAAACACCCATCCAGATTCAAAGCAGTTAAAGAATGGGCAAGAACCTGAAAAAAAAAGTTCTGTATTATGGCTAATTTCTGTGAAAGGAAGAAAATAAGTGTATTATCTAGAACTGGGCTGCAGGTCTGTATAATGTGTAGGTGGTGGGTATTTCATTCACAGGCCCAAATGATAATACCGTTTCATCAAATTCAGTATCTTCTGTGTTTCATTCAGTATCTGTATTTCAGGAAAAGTTGCCCTACTCACGTACAAACCCACCAGTTCTGCGTAAGAGATTTTGAAACAATTGTGCTTCAGAGAAGAACATTTTATTACTGTACGCATGAATATCTACAAAGGTAGTGGCAGCCATGTACTATGTGGCTTGTTCTGAAAAATGTGCATGATCTGAATTGCTTTCTTCTAATTCTGCATGCACTGGTGAATTTATTTAATCATTTCTTACAGGCTTTACTGAGTGGGAGATATTTTTTCACAGGACTTTCAATAGATCCTCTGTCTGCCTATACTCTGGCAGACAGGCAGGCACTGGCAGAGCTGAGTTATAGTAGTCTTGCTTCCACCCTATCTTCCCAAGTGCCTGCAGTACTCATTATTTTCAAGAAACTGGTTTACCGTTACCTGAAATTTTCTGGGAAGACCCTTTACATGGAGTGAAGCCTCACTTCTTCCTCTCTTGAATTGCTATGAAGAGAGACAAAGTTGGTAGTTTCTCCATCTATGCAGTCTGGGGAGCAGAAATTCTTAGCAAGATCTGATACTTTCTAGTTTGCTATTATATGTCTTGCTTGTATCACTTCTGTCTTTGAGGAGCCTTGGAGTTCTGACAGTCACCTTGGTTTCCTTCTCAACTTGTTCAAAGCTTTGCCTCGGATCAGGGTCTTGGATTATGTTTTCCTTGCTTGTCTTTCATAAGTATTTTGAACATAAGTTTAAGGTAAAGTAAGAATGCATTGTCCTCTGAATTTTTTGATTCAAATGCAGAAGTAATTATCGGACTATGACAGGACACAGCTGAAGATCTGCTGGTTTCCATGATAGTCTAGTGGTTTGTAATAGCTGGAATAGCAGACACTTCTACAAGCAGCTTGTTAAGTGCTTGTGTGGGGGAGTGGGTGTGGGGAGCAAGAAACTTGATTGCCTGATATTTGTGTATTAACACTGTTCTCATGTGGAAGCCATTACTTCTCTTCAAACTGAGATCCCACAGATCCACAAAAGTATGTCTTGATGGCTCTGAGTGCTGTTCTTTAAAAGCTAAACGTTCAACCATCTCCAGTCTTCTTTTAAGTTCTTGAAAGTGGTATTCCTGTAGCTCTGGGATGAGTGCTCTACAGAAGCAAGTATTGTGGATCTGCCCTACTGGCAGAACATACCAGTTCTTTATTTAGAAAAATATGGATGCAAGAGTGAATGAGTTGCAATAATCACAAAATAATGTGAATTGTAGATTCATAAGTCCCCTATAATCTATGATTTATAATTCTCCCAAATCTCCTCAAAATAGTTGAAATTTCTTGAGCAGAAGGATCAACTGCATACAAGCAGAAAAACAGTTTTATCATTTTGGACTTGAATTCGTACTGAGAGTTCATGTGTAATCAGTTACCATATTTACTGAACGCGAGGCCTGCCAGCAGATCTGCACATAAGCCTGTCGGAGGCTGGCATCAGAAGCAGTCATTCTCACTAGGTGTGCCTTAACATGATCTTGAAATTACAGACACACTAAGGAATAGGAATAAGATGCATTTGGCAAGCATACTTCCTTAAAGAGACATTGTCTCAATGCACAGATGTGAAAATGGGAGGGAGCTTTTAAATCCTGGCTTTTCACCATGCCATAAGAAGTTTTTTCTTTTTCTCAAATGAAAACAAGGAATTTTTAACAGTACTCATGGTGAGACCCTGCTGTAGTGGGTGTAGAGCCCTGGAAATAGTTGGCTGGATGGTTAACACTTTGTTCGGGAAGAGTCATGCGGTGTGTTAACCTTTGTCTGTGGCACCTGTAGGGTGAGCTGGAGTCGTTATTCATCTTACATTCACTGAATTGAATTCTTCTTGGGGGTATTTCATGTGTGTAATTTGAGCTCACAAATAAGGGATAACAATGTTTATGAAGACTGTGTTGCAAGCAACTTAAAAATCATTTAGGAAAGCATTTCTCTTCGGTTTCCTACAGATGGGTGTCATCTTTGCCAATATCAAGGGAGAGGCAAACTGAGATGAAAAGGTGTAAGGAGAGTATCTTTTTTGTTTGTGCATATATAAGGATGATGGGTGTGACAAAACTGATTTGGGCTAAATGTATGTTGCCTTCCTTGTTTGAGGGTGGAAGGAATCTGCTTTTATATATTTAAAGCAAGTAGATAGGTAGCATGGACAGTATTTCTGGTGGTTTAGGGATGAGGAAGAGTACTTCTTTCCTGTCAGACAAAGTTTTGAAGAAGTCACTCTTAATGCTCATAAATAGAAGAACCAAACATGTAATTTCAAGTGTTTTGTTATGTAAGTTACTGGAGAAAAGAGAAAAAGTTCAGAGTTTTGATGGTGAAGTTGCATGTGGAGGCTTGGCTGTGTGTCTAGTAATTTCCAGAGGACAGCAAAAGAACTCATGCTGGTGCCACTCTGTGGCATGAGGAACACAGCTTTCTAATAGTGCTGTCTGTACTAACAGACATGACTGGGGTCTCCCACCTTATGCTTTCAGTGCTGTTGGATCTACCTCAGTGCAAATCTGGAAGAACTCACATTGTGCGATTGACGTTTGTAATAATTTTTTACTTTATTTTTAGTGTGTGGCCCAGATAAGTGATTCTAGTGAAAACGGGCAGGAGAATTCAGAAGTGGTTTTCCAAAATATTTTGATAGCTTTTGTAAGGAACAAGTGGGTGACTGATTTCTTAGTTCCTGCAAAGAACTTTTACCATCCCTGCTGTGCATTGCAGAGGTGATAAGAGTTATTGGCTGCTATCTTCAATGAACGTGGAGCAAAATATTGTCTACAGTGGAAAATTTTGCGTGTTGTTAGTACCTCTTCTAATATGAAGAGGTTTGGCAACACTAAACTGTTAAAGGGATGTTCAGATTTCAGTAAGCTTTTGAGGTGAAAATACTTTGGATATACAACCAAATGAACACATTTCTTCTTTAGACTTCTTGGTTTGAAACTGCAGGACCAGCTTCAGAGTGTCTTTCACTAATGAAGTCCTGCTGTCACTTTGCTGACTTGTTTCCCCTATCACTTACATAAACCAGCAGGATAAACAGGCACAGGAAATGGCTGGTAATTCGTCTGCATTGTTGGGGGATGATGTAAAGTACCTGCTGCTGTGAAAAATACTCAGTTCAACTTTTTAAAGAAAATGTGACTCCTTCTGCTTGTTTTGTTACTTTTAAGCATGAAGGATAAGTTTTTCTTGTCACTCTGGATGGGGAAGTTTGGGATTACTTTAGAAAATTCATTTTTACTTTGAACGCCCTTTCTCCCCTGCGTGATTGTGCTGGCATTTCTCTATCAAAAGGGTTGGTCTGTCGACAGTTACCATGATCCTTGTCTTCATTTGAGCTTTGAATGCAGTGGGCTATTGAATAGGCAAATAAAACCGGCTGGATCAGGAAGAAGAAACAAAGTGACTGAAAATCTGATTTCATTAGAGGGAAGAATGAGACAGACATCAAGAGAAGGGGATGAATCTATTTATGCTTACTCCCTAACATGATTGAATTTGCAGGAAGATCAGCTGAGAGCAAGCCCCAACCTTCCTGCACGGCCCTTCACCTGCAATGCAGTGTTGGGCAGCTGCAGCTGGGTGCTGGAGGCAAATCCCTTTTCTCTCTCACTCTTACACAAAGCTTTGCTGTGTTCAAGAAGAACCAGCCCCTCTGCCTGCTGCTGATGTTCCCCTGCTCCCCCAGACAGTGTGATGTCTGATTTTTTATGGCTTTTTTGAAAACTATTGGGCTGACTTTGGGAATTTCTTTCTCAATGGGAGGCCGTGCTTCATGCAGGTAGGTTACCCTCCTTAATTTTGTCTTATGAATTTATAGTTCTTCAGGCATTGCTGAGAGAATAAGGACTTTCGGGAGGGTCTCTGGATGTGGATTCATACAAATTCCATAGAAGATTTAGCGCTTTGCCTTAGCATTGCTGTCCACGTTGTTTTTCTTAAGTAGAATATTGCTATATAGCTGCAGAGGGATCCTGCATATCCAGTTTATTCTGATGTTTAATTAACAGATTAAGAGAGCAAAAGACAAAGATGATCAGGGTGTTTTTGGGTAGACCAGATGTGGCTACAAAAATAAGTACCCTAGAACACCTGATTTTTAATGTGTAAATAATCATTTACACATATATATTTACACAGGATAGAGTTTTTAGATACTTTACCTGCATTTTGCAATACTGCTGACAGCTGTTTCAGCTGTCGTCTTTAAATACTGGGTATGGTATGGATTTTTCTGCTGTCTTTAACAGCCTTTTGTGGCTTTTAGAGTAGTGTCTTTGTGAGCAAAGCAGACAGGCTTGTGCCTGTGCTGAGGCTTGTGCTTTTGTGTATCAGTTTTTCTTATGTAGTAATACATATTTGCACTGATTGATTCTCTCTTAATCTTATCTTCAGCTGACATGGTCGTTTTGGGGGAAGAATATGGTGGGATGTGATAACATCAAACGAATTTTCACAGGAAAGAGATGTGTTTTGGAGGTGATTTCATAAATGAAATAGCACTGTAGAAATGCGACCTGAATACAGCTCTCACATTAGTTGGTATAATAGATTATGATGTAAAAGTGAAATGCTTTTGGATCCCCATGACACTCAGATACAGACTACTGGGTGTGTCATGTATGAGACTGTCAGCAGCATGATCCGTCAGCCCTTTAGGAGGTACAGTGCCTGGACTGACCTTTGTAGCTCTTCTTTGCTTTAATGAAGTTCAGTTGTAGATTGTAAATGTCTACCAAATTTAGTCACCATCGGAGTGGAATGCATGTTTTCTTTATTTTTATGATCCACAGATATTTAAGATGGCTGTAGTTTTAATATCTAGTGATGTATTTAATGTGTGAAGTCTCAGCAGAGTGCATGTGTAGTAGGTAAATGTGCTGAACATTCATTCTGCTACATAACTACTCAAAATGGAAATATTAAATTTGTCCCATGGATTAAGATCAGTTAAAACAGCTGTGCTATGTTGTGCAGGACTCCAGCTCAGGTCTAAGTTGTGAAAACTGCATCTGAGAGCCTGCATACACTGGTGTATCCACTAGCATAACTGGGAGCTTTCCTCCTTTGAGCAAAATGAGTTGAATTTGAAAGAGGGTGCTGGCAGGCATCAGTGTTATCTGCTACTTCCATGGAACAATAGTTTCAGTACAAGAAACTTCCTCTAATTCACACTGAATGGGAAGCTAATTTTAAAGAATATTTTGTACTTGTATGTCATTGCTGTAATGAAGTTTGCTGCCCACCTCTTTGGACAACTCCAGCTTTTTAAAATATCTCATACTTCTAAGGAAAGAAAGCTTAATGTTGATATCCTGCAGCATTTTGCCCTTAAATCTTGCCAATGCAAATAGGCTATAGGCATTGTTGTAATTACAAATGTTTGCATTTTACAGAAGGGTCTTGAATATTAAACTTTGTAGGCATTTAACCGTTCCCTGTAATGTTTTGTAAAATAAATAAATGACCTGATTTAGTGTTATGTCATGAGCTGTTTGGCTGTGATCAGCGTGATGCCATAAAGGAGTTGAGACATGGGAGGCAGTATATGTTTTAACTTGGGGAACTCGAACACAGCAGGAATGTGTGAGAGCATTGAGGTGGCCTTTGCAGATGTGGTCTTCACAAGCAGGAACTCAAGAGTAGCACACTGGGTGAAAAGTTAAACACCTAACATTACCATTTTTATTTATGAAAGTGGGAGTGAAAAACTCCACCGCCTCAGTGCCTGACTTCAATCCCTCTGCAATAACAAACTCTCAGCAGTTTGCTGAGCATCTGCTGTGTATTCCCCTCTCTGTAGTTCAGACAACTGTAATAAACTACGGACCTTTGGTGAAAAGAAGAATTAGAAATGCAGCTTACAATATGAGAACAGGAGAAATAAAGGTCCATTAGGGGCTTTAGAGTTCTGAAGTGTTAGAAGGAGAATTGTTAAACGTTCATTTGACCTTGAATGTGAAAGGGACGAAGGGCACAAGTTCTAAAACACTGGTTTACTTTTTGATATTATCTTTAAATGTTGATGAGTGTTACTTTAAATTTTCAGGTTTTACGTGAGATAACAAATAAAATATAAATTTGGTTTAGAAAAGTCCTCATTGAATGAAAGACTGGGAAGGGGTTCAGAGAGGCTAACATTTTGGTGGATCATTAAGCTTTTAACTCGCTATCTGGTCTGGTCTTTTCTTTGTTCTACTATGAAAGTGAATCTAGGATATTAAGTTGTATTTCTCACTAGGATAGGAAAAATTATTTCTCTCTACTTTTATACTAGCTTGGGAGCAAAAGCATTTAAATCTGAATAGTTTTTCTGAAGGCTGAATGTTGCATCTCAATTATCAGCAATCCCTTGTGTAACATGAGAGCTACAGGCTTGAAGAGAACGTGTGTGACACATACAGTGTATTCTCTTTCAGACCTGACACTCAGCACCGGGGCCCTGCTGCTCATTCAGAGAGTGATGTCCCAGAGCAAGAGGAAGAAATCCTGGGATCAGATGATGATGAGCAAGAGGATCCAAATGATTACTGTAAAGGTGAGAATTTGCCTGTTTAAGATGCAGGATTTGCAATTTAATTCCTTTCATTTCTCATTTACTATAGAGAATGAAAATAGACTGCATCATACCTTAAAGGTATTTTGAAACTGCATGATTATAATAACATTTTTTCAAGCCAACATGAAATGGAGAGGCTGTTCTCCAAGTTTCCTTCTATTATCAGTCAAGATTTGAGAGCTGTTTTTAATGCATGAGTTTAAAGCTGTTAACGTTTCCTCTGTGCCAGAGGGCTTTCATTATTGATAAAAGCAAGTAGGCATTTAATTTCTTTTTTTATTTTCATTGTAAAAAGGACACTTTCAAATCCTTCAAATGCTTTTCAAATCCTTCAGTTTTCTTTTGAAGATCAAATCATTGTCTTGGTATTCGTTCTTCACAAAACTTTGTGTCTGCAAATAGTCTTCCACTGTTTCTCTGAGCAGAAACTAAATACAAAGAAAATGGAAATGCCAAATCACAATTTCCTTTCTTGTTTTCTGCTAGTTCCCTTGTATGTCTGGTTTTTCGTGTTTTTGCTTCTGTTATGGAATCTTCCTGCTTAGTCAGTAGCTTGAGAGATTATGGAGGGGTACTGGGAGGAGACTTCCCTGTTTTCAGTGGTGATATCAAGTGGCAAAGTGCCTTCAGTCAGGAAAGCAATTGCAAGGAAAACTCTGGGATCTCAGGTGCAGTACTCTTTCATGTTATGGGGTCAGAGCATGCAAAAGCAATACTGCTACTTAGCTGAAGGATTCTGTTACTGACCATTACAACCTGTGTTTTCCAGAGATGGTCAGCCTAGAAGACTTCAGATGCTTGCACTGAGGAAATATTATTTTGTGATGATCTGATTGAAAAGATAGACACGTCAGTCATTCTAGTTTAATTATAATAAAACTTTTGGGTCAACTAGAGGGCTGTTCACAGTTCCTCCTCCAGCATACTGTGTATTTGTACTAGCAAGATCCAATTAGAGAAACACTTGCATTTGTTTATATGATTAAAAATTTAAACACATCAAATAAGTCTGCCTTAAGTTTTGATGCTTGTTCCATACACCTGTTCTTTGGTTCTTCCTGCTATTTTTCTAGGTGGTTATCACCTTGTGAAAATAGGAGATCTCTTTAACGGACGATACCACGTGATTCGGAAGCTTGGATGGGGCCACTTCTCCACTGTGTGGCTGGCTTGGGATATCCAGTAAGTCTTTCTGTTCTACCTAGTGTTTCTGGTGGGAATTTACAAATGTGATCAGAAAACATCTTTTTACTTTTAGATAAAAATGCAAAACACAGCTGTCCGCATCCTAAATGGAAGTTCCTTTGATAATGTGCTTCCAAATGTGTGGGAGGGAGTTAACCGGACAAACCACGTATGTGGGAATAGTACTCTTGTGTTCAGCAGTTTCTGACCTATTATTACATTTTATGGGAAATTATTAACATGAATGTTTTATAAAAAAAGACTCAAAAGACAGTCTTTGAGTGTTTAAACCTAATTTTTCCATTATGCGTAAAATAAGCTCTCTTGCATGCAAAAGAATTGGGATAATCCTGGAGAACAGATTCTTTGTATGAGCATTAACTGTTTCAAATTTACTTGCCATGTGTGCACAGAGGGAGGAGATTTGTGGCAATGAAGGTGGTGAAGAGTGCAGAGCACTACACAGAAACAGCACTAGATGAAATCAAGTTGCTAAAATCGGTGAGTGCCTGAGTTGTGTTCAAATTTTATTTTTTTTTCCATTTTGGGGAGTTTTAAATTTGTCATATGCTTGATATTTCTGGATCATCTAGCTGCAAAAAATTTGTGTAGAAATTTAACAGTAGTGCAGTAGATCTGACTTCACAATAACCTCTTTCTCTGCAGGTCCGCAACAGTGATCCAAATGATCCAAGTAAAGAGAAAGTTGTTCAGTTATTAGATGACTTCAAGATTTCAGGAGTTAATGGTTCTCGTATCCTTTTGTGGAATAAAAGTGAAGAACTGCATAAAATGGGAGTTGGCTGGGCAGCTGTCCTGTTTGGGCTGGGGAGCAATGCCCAGGCATCTCTTTCCCTGCCCAAGGAAACCTGCTGTAGAACAGTCTGCCTGCTAAGCTCAGGTTCAGAGTGATCAATTCAGCCTGATGTAATGTGTGTCAGCCATGGAAGCTGCACTGTTTGGTCCTGATTTTAACGTGCTGATGCCAATTAGTGAATCTGGACTGAATGGCTGTATTAGAGGTACCTTTGAGGTAGGAGAACTTACCTATCCCATCCCCTCCATTTTGCAAGCAGCCTGTTTAAGCCTACTTAAATAACCTGCTTAAGCCTACTTAAATAACCTGTTATTTAAGTAAAGCAGTACAAAACAGTAAGATCAGTAGCTGAAAATAGCAAACGTGCCATCTATAACTTGATAATAAGCTTGTTTTCTTGTCATGGATGCATCTTACTTTGTACTTTATCAACATCGTTAGCATGTTTAAAGTGTATTGCTTTGAAAATCCCCTGTAGTTCTCTGAACAGTCTTTTAATAGGCAGTTATTTGTAGCAAGTCCTAATGGATCCTTCACATTTGAAAGCTGGACTTCTGGCCATGTTTTCACTTTGTAATAGCATAAGTTTTGTTTCAATGAGAATTACTAGGCGCTTGAGATAATGGAGCTGTAGATTATAAATATTCTAACACCTTAGAAAACAGTAGGCCCATAATGTATTTCCTCTATTAACCTTTTTCTTAGTAAATGTTGACCTGATCTTGTGTTTCTTCCACTCTCGTGAAATGTGTACTTTCTGCCAGTGTATACAAAAAGCAGCCTAATAAAGTCTTAGGAGTTTGGATTCTAAAATGAGGGTGCTGTACTGAATATGTCACTAGAGTGACTGGAGCTGTTGAGATCTTATTTAACATTATCTGCTTTTTGGCTATATTGTGGAAGTCCAGGCTTTGTCAAAAGTTTGTTTTGCTGGTAATGAGGCAAGAAAGGGTGAAGAAAGTAACCTAATTATTCTGAAGATAACTTATTACCTTTTCAGATAAGGCTGCTACAGAGAGATCTGGCATTGAGTTTTGCCTGGGGCGAAAGCCTAGGCTGTTGCAAACTGTACATTGTTGGCTTGAAGCCCTCTCACTACTAGCAGTAAATACTAATGCATACTTGCTTGTGTAACTGGCTTGCACTCAAAGCAGGAGATTGCTACTGCTGCAGTAGGACCATTGTGCTAACCAACTGCATCCCTCTGTATTGTACGTTTTAGATAGTGGTACTGTTGGGTAGGATAGGATGCTGCTGTTGAGGAAGGCCATTTCTCTAAGCTGTGTCAGAAGGATGAGGGTTCTTTAATATATAAGAAAATATAACTGGCATGGATTACTTTTGATCCTCAGTCCTGGGAATTCAGGGCTCCTTGAGTCAGGATGTCCATTTTTCCCCTTGATTGAGTTCCAGATATCTGTATGGTGTTTGAAGTTCTAGGACACCATCTTCTGAAGTGGATCATAAAGTCAAATTATCAGGGGCTTCCACTCCCTTGTGTCAAAAAAATCATCAAACAGGTAAGTTCCAGTTCTGACTGCACTGTTCCCCTTGACCTAGTTAAAACTCTTCCAGTAATCTTTCTCAGATACAAGAAAACAAAAGTTAAAAATCAGTGGTATCTCTCTTGTGCAGCAAAATATTCTTGGGTTGATATTTCCGTTCTCTACTGCAAACTCCTGCTGCAGATAGTTATTTTCTGACACTTAAACCATGATGGGACGCCAGCTGTGCTTTTAACCTCTTCTTAGCCCAGCCATTCCTCATAAGTGAAATATTTTTTTTAAGATGTCACAGTAAGCACAGTGCTTAATGATAGGAAGAGCAAGAGAAACTGGTTCTTCCCACTTAGAAGAAACATCTTTCTACATGTAAGGTGGAGAGGAGGAGGAAAGTGTGATTCTACTGTAGAGTATTAAGATTACATTTTCAACTTTAATAAGTTATGAGGGTAAATAGAGCATTTTCAAATCATAGCTAAAATCTGTACACTATTTTGTGACACTGCATAATAACCACTGATCACATTAGCTCTAATCTGGAGCATTCTCAAACACAGAAGCCCTTCAGGTTCATTGGGCATCCTAGGCAATTTTGCATTTTTACGTCACTCTCAATTTGCTCATTTTTTGCTTTGTCTAATGGTTGATTTCCTTCTTTCTTATCTGCAGGTTCTTCAGGGTTTGGATTACTTGCATACAAAATGCCGAATCATTCATACAGATATTAAACCTGAGAACATTCTTCTCTGTGTTAATGACCAGTATATTCGCAGACTGGCTGCAGAAGCAACAGAGTGGCAGAGATCTGGGGCTCCCCCACCATCTGGTTCTGCAGGTGAATTTTTTCATTTCCTCCCGTCCCCCTCCCCTGAAAATTGGTGCTATCTCTCCCACATACCCCCAAATCATCACTAGTCTCACTAAGGAAAACTTCCTCAATACAGTGGAACAATTATGCAAGCAACCTCTGAAATCCCAACTGTAGACTGTGAAGTTACTCATAAGTTGTAACTCAAAGATGACTGGGAAGGCAGTTTGTGTAAGAAAAATGGAGGGATGATAAATACACACTGGCACCTTCTTTTAATACAGCTAATCTGGCACTAGTAAAGTGTTAGGATAGTCAGTCTTACATAGCACAATGCTGATGCACTCAATATAGAACTGGGATGAAAATGCAGCAACATACGTCTCACATTTTCTTCAGAAGTTTATTATCTTTCATTGCATGAAGCTGTACCAGTGTGTACTTTTCAAGGACTACTGCAGTGTGTATTGGAAGGCTCTATCAGTCATAATCTTACAAGACCAACATTGAGCTGAGGCCATCATAGCATAGCTTAGCTCAAGGAAGCTTCCTTAAGTTTGGTATTTTAATGCTTTGATTTGCATTTTCATTTAGGTTAGATGCATAATACGTGCAGTAAATGAGGCTACATGACAGGAAGTTTGTTTTTGATATCAGTCAAGCAAGTCTTCTATCTGGAATTTTAAGTTTGCATTTACATATTTAATGCTTTTCTCATTTTTTTAATTGTTGCATTTGTGTAGAGAAATGAGCCTTTAAAATTACATTTGCTGGTATCATTAAAATGTTGTTACCCAACCACATAGAAAAAAGCTTACTTTAAGATCAGAATGCAGTTACAGTTTTTGAATACAGACATACTAATTTACTGATCTTTCTTTTCTTTTCAGTGAGCACTGCACCACAGCCAAAACCAGTAAGTGTAATAGCTTTCATCTGTAAGTATCCATCTTCTGATAGCATCTACTGCGTTGTTTCATAATCCAGTCAGTGTTAAGGGAAAGCAACCTCATATCAGAAGAAAAACTGTGATTTGTGTTTGGCATAGACATCAGGTTCAAAGCTGTCTTGGAGATGTAAATATATTAGCTCATATATCACCAGAACGAGTCCTTGTGGTGATCTCAAGGTCTATTGTGAAGGCAATTATTCTATAGAGTCTGAGATCCCTCACTTGGAGAATAATGTAGGTTTCTCAGGTCAGGGCAAAAATGCACTGATAAGAGCCATAGACAACTGGTTTGAAAGCTATAATAGCTGCTTTTTATCTGAGAGAAAAGCTATCTCCAACATTTTCATCACAGACTGGTTCCTCAGCTCTAAAATAAATTAAAACTTGACACATTTTAGATTTATTGAAATATGAAATGCTAAGTCAAATTTCTCTGCTTGCCTCTTGTGTAGGCTGACAAAATGTCAAAGAACAAGAAAAAGAAGTTGAAAAAGAAGCAGAAACGGCAGGCTGAGTTGTTAGAGAAGCGAATGCAAGAGATAGAGGAAATGGAGAAGGAAGCAAGCCCTGGGCAGACACAGCCTGAAGTGGAGGAAAAAGCTCAGACCCCTCTGGAAATGCTCATAAAAGTTAGTCCACCAGAGGAAAATGTCAGCAAAAAGACAGGTATGGACCTGAAGTATTGCTGACATGGAGTAGACAGTGTTGTCCATTCACTCATGTAGGTATGAGGAGAAAGTACCTTTAGTAGAGGTGGCTGTTGTCATTTAACCTGTTCGCATTGCATTCTGTCCTTCTAAAGAGACTGGGAAATGTTCTGTTGCAAACTGAATTAATGCATGATTGTGTTCAGTTACCTTTTGAGAACTCCCTACTTCTGTGGGCTCCCTGAATAGCTTCCGTCTATTTGATTGGATATATTTAGATATATTTAGGTATATTTTGCTATATTCTCATTTTCCACTCTTCCAGCACAAGTCCTTGTACAAGAGCCATCTAATCTAATGGAAAGCGGCGTGGAAAAATGTGTAACAGAAATAAACTGCAACGGAGTGATACAAATGACGGACTTCACAGACTCTGGGAATCAAGGGTCTGTGCAACTTGAGGATGACCTTCATAACGCCAATGACTGTGGCAGTCACCCTCATACACAGAAGACAGAGAACTTCCATAGCTGTAATTACAGTCAGCATAATGCTGACTCAGAGAACAGGCCTCAAGAAGCAATGTCGGACTCGTTTGTGCCCTTAGTTTCAGAGGATTCCATGGTGTGTCAGCCCACATCCAATGAAGAACAGTCATTCAATGTGCAGGAGATTAACAATTTTCAGGAAAGCATCCAGACAGAGATTCCTTCAGAAGATGAGAATGAGAATAATAGCCCATCAGACAACAAAGGTATAAGAGAAACCTCGTAAGAAAGGGCTCCTTTCTCCTGGATGTGGGAGAGTTCTGCTACAACACTTCATCAGAGTTTTAATAGAAACATGCATTTTGTAGGCTGAAGGGATCAGAGCCACCTGTTTGAGATTTTTCCTGCAAGGAATAATTAACCTGGTAGTTATACTCCAAGGTGTTCACTGTTTGTAGCTCCCAGTTGTAGTTGCACCTTAATTTTGACTTTTCAATGTGTAAGTGTTCCTACTTTTAACAAGTACTTATATACTTGGTTTTCAGTGTAAGAACATTTCCCCTTTTGAATAAGGTGTTGCTTATGTGATTTTCACTAATAGTTAGAAACGTAAGTCTACAAATTGTCACTGGCTGCTAAATTAGGGGATAAGTACTGTTCAATGTATTCTAATAGTTTTGTTCTTAATATGGAGCACAGGTAACTCCTCTCAGTTACTCAAGATGGGTGTTTTCCCAGAACTGAAAATGCAGCCTGAAACAAAGCTTATAGAGCATAGGGAAAAACCCCAAAACTCTTTAATCCTCTTGTTTAAGTATGATTTGCTTCAAGGGGGAAAAAAATGTAGGTTTAGGAGAATGTAAGACATGACATAGTGTACAGCAGTTTAAATACATTCCAGGTGTGTGCGTTAAAATATGAACGGATAAAATGTCTATTTTTGCATCTTTGTGTCAATGTCAGGTAAAGTATATCTGCTTGGAGAAGGAGGGCAAAACTAACATTTGTACTTGTTAAAAAAAAAAGGTATTCTAGCATTTTCTTGGCAGAGTACCACTGGGGAGTTACATGGATGAAAAGTAGAAAGAGAAATTTAGATTTTGAAACTTGAACTACGATTAGCTGGATGAGTCTGCTAGATTGCTAGGCATCTTTTGCTTCTCACAGCCCTTTCCCAAATTGCTGGATGGTGACTTAATATTTTTGCTCTCCACTGTGTCATTAAGTTTTCTCAATATATACTTTAGCACTTGTAATTGTGTTGCGGCGATGAGTGAGATGGGTATGTCAAAAAGATGCTATAACATGGGGACTTCTTCAAAGACTTAGGGATTGCGAGGCTTGTTCTGTTTCTGGCAATGCCCTTATTTCAGCAGGTTTTTTAAATATAGACGAACTTCTTAAGGCTGTGCAAATAGTGCACTCTTGCATATGCTTACTTGTCCTTCTGCTTTGTGACACCAGTCAGTTCTGAATGGTGGTACTTCTGTTGATGATAGTGGAGACTGCTGATTTTGATACCTAAACATCAGGGAGGGGAAAGTTCTGATCTCTAAGAAAAACCCTTCCTGGCTAGGGAGATGGTGATAGGATTTGGGTGACAGATGGTGACACTGTCTATGTAGCTTTAATCGGCTGTTGTACACATTGCCTCTAGGAAAATCAACTGCTGGGAATTTCCTTCTTAATCCTCTTGAGCCCAAGAATGCAGATAAGCTCAAAGTGAAGATAGCTGACCTAGGAAATGCCTGCTGGGTGGTAAGTGTACGGTGTTTTCACATTGACTGTTTAAACCTGCAAATTCATTCACAGTATGCCAAGATGGAAAATAATCTGTAAAAAAAGATTTTTAGACCTGGCTGTGAAAGTAGTGAATTTGAAACTGTGACGGGAAAAACAGAAGGGGAAGCAGGGACACTAAGAAAGAACTGGTCCTCTAAACTTAAGCTTTCAGTCCATGCTTTGGGTGCCTCATTGGCATTACATTTACTTCTAATAGCCCTCTGAACTGCGTCACATACAGTGCATAGAAATCTGAGTATGTGATACTTCTGAAGGATTTTGTAGCTGTCTGGGAGACTGAGAAAGTTGCAAACAATTGCTCTGATGTGCTAGTGCTGTAGCTTTCAGACCATTTCAGTGGATTTGGGAGCCTCATGAAAGAGACTCACGCAATAAAACTAAAGAGTTTTCTTTGATTGTTGTGCTGTGCTGCTTTCAAATGTTTGACATTTCAAATAGGAAAAAATGTCTCTCTTACTTGCTTCTAAAACGGCAAAATACTTCAGATCTTATGGGAGAGATGAGTCTCGACTCAGAATTGCACATCAGGCTTGCAGTGCCTGGCAAGGTGGTCTCGTACATTGGTGTTGCTTCTCTGCTTTAAGGTAGCTGGATCATGGCCTGTCTGTCATGACTGGGTAGGAGAAGGGTGCATCTTCTCAATGTCATCCCTTATTCTGTTCTTGTGGCTTGCTTTCCTCTAAATTGCTGGACTGTTTCACTTGAGGAGGAGTGTCTCACATAGAGCATTTAAACAGCACTTGTAGGAATGTAAGGAAATAGTTAATGAGGATGTTAAATGCAGATAAAATGTAGTGGTCATGAGCTTTGATCTACTCTAGCCTTCTAGGTTGTTGATTCTCCTCTTCTAAACAGTCTTTAACTGTTTAGTAAAACATATCTTTTATTTAGCACAAGCACTTCACTGAAGATATCCAGACAAGACAGTACCGGTCCTTGGAGGTGTTGATAGGGTCTGGGTACAACACCCCTGCTGACATCTGGAGCACAGCATGCATGGTGAGTGGTGTCAGCTGGGGGATTTTACACTCTTTCTACAGAGCATTCTGGGGAACTCTTTGTGCTGTGTGCTCCGAGCTGCTGAGTGACTGGCCAGGCCTGGCAAAAAATCCTTACAAGTGTTCAGTCAACTCCTGGACTTGCTGAATACCATGTTTCCATAGCAGAGTTGCTTTTGTGTTTTTTTCCCCCACATGTCCCTTTCCTTTTGAAAGTTTAGTTGTAGAGCATCAGCAGATTCCAAATGTGATTGTACTTTGCCCATTGTGATTTTTGGAAAACAAGACAACCATGCAATTCTGAAGATGATATCTTTTTATATTAAAAAAGCCTTTCTGCTGTATCTAGCACTGTTTCACAGATGCCCTCAGTATAATTTTTAATTTTCGTCATCCTCTGCTTGTTTGGAATTGGTGTATAATCTTGAGTAATGCTGAGATGAGGCTGAAGCTGTTTCTGTAACAGCTGGCAAATGTAGATTATGGTGATTAGAAAGATCAGCCTAGTCAGTTACCACATGTGCTTCTGTAGTGTCTCCATTCTGTGTTTTCTACATATCAAAGCTTGGGTTTTATATTTTAAGCTTGGAAAATAGACATTTTTGCTGTTTTGGAAAACAAGCTGTGATTTTGATGAACATGTTAAAAGAAAATGTGACAGGAGCATGTTTTCTCTGCAGAGCATGTGGCCATAATTACACAGTGTGCCTAATTCAATAATTTGGCAACAGCAGTTCATAAAGAAAACTAAATACAGAAGGTCAGAGGTAGTATTCTGAGTAAAAGTGAATACATAAAGGGTAAATGTGTTACAGAATTTAGGAGTGGTGAGTTGAAATGAATGCAGATGTTCTTCTCATTTAAAACGTGTTTTCATATCTACAGACAAATGTTCAGAAATTAACTGAAAAAGGTCTCTGAAATTTGGGGAGAGGAAAGCATCTTTGTACAAAGAAAAAAAAAACAACCAAGCAAAACAAACCAAAAAAACAACCCCAGAAACTACAGTTTGGGCATGACATTGTCTTTGCAAAATGCTGTTGAGGGGAGGAGGACAGGCTAAGCATATGTTTCAACACTGGTGTCCTGCACTTTGCTGTGACCCACAGTCCATCACAGATGTGCCTATGATGTTTTTAATGGAGTTGTTAGAATGTTGCAAAGTCATTGCACATCTTAGGCTGTAACGGTGTTCTTAACCTGCAAAAATCTCTTACACAGCTATAATCTTCTTCTTTCCCAGTGCTTTGCTTGTGGCCCACAGAGATTTGCAGCGTTTTGAAGTGATTTAATGTGCTTATTTCTGTTTGTTTAGGCCTTTGAGTTAGCAACAGGAGACTACCTGTTTGAGCCTCATTCTGGAGAAGATTACTCGCGAGATGAAGGTCTGTTTGTCTAAGTCTTCCCTTTTTAAAATGAGACATGAAACCCAATGGTTGCCTCTTCAGAGCGAGCCTTCTCTTTTGAGTGAGCAATGCAGAGGCTCCTTGCAAAAACATTATTTACCCAAATCAGCAGCAACTGTGCTAAAGCCTCTGCAGTAAAACACTGTGCAACAAGTCTATATTCTTGTTCTGGTGTTTCACATTCCTCTTGCTCCTGGATTCTCTACCTTGTGTCTCAAACTGATCAGGGCCTCAAATTGCCCTTTATTTCTTTTCCGTCTTGCCCCCTGGCTGCTTTGTTGCTTAGTGTAATCTTGATTTCAGGTTGATATCAAAGTAATTTTTAAGGCAGACAATGTCTTTCTTATATCCCTAAACAGAAAACTGCAACATAAAGATGTCTTGTGTGTTTTTGGTGTTTTGGTTTTTTTTTTAACATGCAGATCACATTGCACTGATCATAGAACTTCTGGGGAAAATACCTCGCAAGCTCATTTTGGCAGGCAAATATTCCAAGGAGTTTTTCACCAAAAAAGGTAAAAGGAAACAAAGGAAATATCACTTATCCCCTCATCTTCTACCCCAAATACACAAGAGTGTCTTGCTGGGACTGCCAATTAGAAATAGATGCCAGCAAAGATGCTTCTAAGTCTTTCCTTTGTTTTTTGAAAGGCTTCATCAGTAAAACTGCAGCTAAATCTAAGGCATTCTTGTTTTACTGCTAAAAGTATCCTACATCCTGGTACTCGACATCTTGGTGTAGATCAAATGTAGCAGGTAGAAAAAAGTACATTAGATGTTTAGTCAGACTTGATGTGGCTTTATTTAGCTGATTCTTGTCAACTAGAGGTGGTGGCTCACTTAGTGTTCTCTAGACAGCTTTACTCCATTTATAGCATGCCAGTCACCTTAAATAGTGCCTTGCATCATGAGCCATATTGCTCAGAGCACATAACATTATCATAAAGCCCTAAGTACCCCAGAAATATATTGAGTCAAAAAAGTAGGTTTTGACCTAGTTTAATACTTTTTTAAAATAAAAACAACCCCTTTAATAACATATTGCTTTCTCAAACAGTGTGGTATGCATTGCATGTATTCCAAAGTCAATGGCATTGTGTTTATCTGTCATGTCAAAGTAGTATAGCTGGTGATTTAATGAAGGTAATATTTGCTTATATTGGATCTGAAATAGCAGGAGGTAAAAAAAAAAGGAAGTACCTTTCAAGGAAGTAAATTTCTAGAATAGGCTTATAAAGCAGGTAGAAAAGGGGTTTTAATGTAATCTACTTCTCCCTTCTGCATGCCCTACCACATTATATTCCCTATGCCCAACTGTTAGAACAGGTTCTGAATTCAATCTGTCATGTTTAGCTGTTCAGCCTATTTTATTGAGCTGCTCTGTTCCCATGTCTTGCCAGACTTAACCTATCTGTCTTGGGTTTTCAGGTGATCTGAAGCACATCACCAAACTGAAGCCCTGGGGCCTTTTTGAAGTGTTGGTGGAAAAATACGAGTGGTCCCAAGATGAGGCAGCTGCATTCACAGACTTCTTACTACCTATGTTGGAGCTGATCCCAGAGAAACGAGCTACAGCAGCAGAGTGTCTCAGGCACCCTTGGCTTAATTCATAGAAGCTTCAGTGCAGTGCCACAGCGTTACACTCTGGTTTACAGCACAGCCTACACACACCCAGCTGCCCCTTCCCAGATCCATTGTTCTCCTTGTTCACTTTCAGTGTGAAGTTCTTCCTTCAAGGCTTCCAAGATTTTAGATAAATCTAACCTGTTCTGCTGAACTTGCTTGTGTGACTTAATGAGGACTTTCCTCAGCCAGTGGGCATCATCTGTGTTTCACCTCGATTGGGCTTCACCAAAAACTAATTGACTAGAATATAAAATCTTCCCTCAGTCTCCTCACTGTTAGGCACCGTGTGTTACAGCTGTGAGCTCACCCGTGCTCAAAAATGCTCCCTTAGCTAGATTACAACTCTCCTTTCTTCATGAGGGCCATGCAAAGATGTCACTGACTCAGGAGTAAATTTCCCTGATCCAATAGCTAGTGATGGGGTGAGAAGTAACAGGTGGCATCAAGGTGGTGCCAGACCCCTGTAGAGCGAAGACCTTGAAATCCTCTATCACTTTCTAGGTATCTACTGTATTCTTTCCAGTCACAAACTTTTATTTAGTTCTAGCTGCTTTTGAAAACGCTTTTTAAACCTAGGTTTTAGTATCCTTTATTTCTTCCTCCAAAGTGCCCTGTCCCTTTACCTTTTCCTTCCCCATACCCTCTGAAGTTGGTGATGTTTTCTACTTCAATGCCTGTGACTAAAAGGCAAGCAAAATAAGCAAAAGCTGGAACTGATTGAACGCACAATCTTCAGCACACGGATGGGTTCACCCCTTGGTCTGCAAAGTGAGAGCCCTGTTGCAGGCAACTCATAACATTATAGCAAGACATACATTTTGGGGACTTTTTTTATCCCTTATTGGCACTTTTTTGCCTTGTTTGAGGTGGTTGCTGTATTTGTGAGAGACTGGCTTTCATGGACACAGTCTACTCTGACTTAATTTTTGACCATTCACTTCTTCCCAAGGAAAGGGTTGCAGCGCCTGTATCACAGCCATGCCATAGCCCTGGACTTTCAAAATTATAACTTGAAATCTCAGTGTAAAGATTTCTCTTAATTTGTTTCAGGTGTGGGCCTTCAGAAATAACTTCCCAGGATGGGACTGCCTTTTATTTTCTGGGCCATTAGCACAAGAAGAGCTAGCAGAAGTGGAAGAGAATTGACTTTTCCATGTAGATACTGGGTTAGAAGCTGTTTCTAGAGTTACCCCAAGGAAGAAGTTCTATGGGGCATTTGCTAGTTTTATGAGGCTTCTTCTAGAGTTGCCCATCCTATTACAGATTCAGTGCATCCCACTCTTCTCTAAGCAAGATTTGGCAGCATTGAGACTTCAGAGGCACTTCCTTACTCTGGACCAAACAAGCCTTTGGATTTGTGATAGCTTTCAGAGGATAGAAGTTGCTGGAGGCCATGCAGATGGTATCCAAGACAATTACATTGCCAAAGCTGCCAAGACCACTGTTACATGTCACTTCTGTGTGTGTGGTTTGGAAATTCTGGTTTATAAGGATCGTTCATTCATAAACCGGGTCATTTAATCCACTGGAAAAGAGTTTCTTTGGTTCAGAGCCTGATGGGGCTTATTTATGGAAATCATGCTGCATGTTCCTTTAGTGGTAGATCAGATTCTCTATGCATATAATATAAAGTAAAAGGCAGGTAACATACCAAAAAAGTTTCAAACTGCTGGTTTGACAGGTTTTTTTCTCGTTCATCTGGAGTTTTCCAGTTCTGGGTCTCTTCTGTATCTGTTACAGGACTGCAGACAGTACTGGGTTTCAACTTGCTGTGAAGATACAATGGCAGGGCAAACAATTCCTGTGCTCTTGAAAGCTTGCCTGGTCCTGCATACTTGAGACTGGCTGAGGAAGGAACATTTCCTAGAAAGGGTCTGCAAGCTTTGACTCTTAAGAGCTCCTGCCCATCCTTTCTTCCCTTTCCTCTGCCACCCCTGATTGGAGGAGGAGGTTTTTTACCCAGAAAGCTAGCTAAGGCTAGACCCAGCTTGTGACTTAAAGACCTGCAGAAGCAGCTGTCACAATTCAGTCTTGTACTGTCTGCTTGTTCACTTGGGGTTTGTTAAATTTCCAAGTTGCTGTAATGTACTCACACTAAAGGATTTATACTTGCTGTGTCAGTCTAACACCTGAAGGAAAATACATTTTTATTCTTTCTACTTGGGTTCTTTGTCTTTTTTTCCTTTGTGAAAGCCCTACAATAAACAGATTATTTAGTAACTGAACCCTAGTCCTTATACATTCCCTCTGTAAGTCTGTTCTTTCTGAGTCAGTGGCCCGTGGATGGAATTTGTTTCGCTAGTGAGTGATGGTGGAATGAGACAGAGGGAGATGGTGTAAGTGAAGATTTTGTTGCTGGTATTGTGATCTGTTTTAAGAAGGGAGGAAGAGTAATAAATAGCAGGACAACTCTGCTGGAACTTTTCCATTCTAAAATACATTTTGCTTTAAGTTTGTTGTATCTCTGCTGTCTTCCCTAGCCAAGAATCTTAACAAAACCTTCACAGACACTTTTTTTAGAAGGAAACATGAAATTGGAAGATACTTGTTGGAACTGAGTTGAATTGACTGCTACAGGGACCAACAAATTACAGCAAGTAGAAATTAAAATCATAATGCAGGCTAATTTTGGGTTCTGACCAGGTAAGAGCTGGACAGGATAATGTCCTGCTTTATCTTCTGCAGAAATGGACTCTGCCACAGGCTGCTGTGGGCAGGTGTTAAAGGATGAGAGATGATGGTTAAATGAGGTTAGTGGGGTGGTGCAGTGACTGGCACCATCTTCTGTGGATTGCAGGTACTGTTACAGGCCTGCTACAGCCCAGCAGTTTGAGTTTTGGTTTTGTTGTTTGGTTTTTCTTTTTCCAGGAAAGTGCCCTTTTGGTTATTGTTGCCCAGAGTGGGAAACTGATTCACTGGTCAGGTAGGAATTGCCTGTGTCATTCATATGTTTCAAGTTTGCAACCTAGGACATGGCAGAGGGTTTCCTCTGCCCCGAGCAGACTAGCACAAAATCCAAAACATTGATTTTTTTTTTATTTTTTTATTTAATTCATAAGTAATTTCCTTTAAAGAAGGTGTACAAACCTCACAAAAAAAGCAGCAAATCACTATCAGTCCTCTCTTGCCTGGGACCCCTCTTGCTGATGGACTCAGAAAAACCCCATGTCCAGTTTGGGCTCTTCCCATCCAATAAATTCCAGGAGAGCTGTTAGCCAAGAGCAGCCCCAATAGTGAAGAAAAGAGTTGTAGAAAAACCACAGAATTTGGTAAGTTTAAATCTCCTAGAAAAGTCACTTCAAAGGGCTGATGGAAGAAGAGCTCTGGGTCTCCCTGGGAACAGAAGGAATAAGTCAGCTGTTGTTGCCAAATGGAGTATGACTTAAAATTTTAAGCTTGTTTTTTTCATCATTTGGCAAGGGTTTATGTTTTCCCAGTTCTGGGATGCAAAGCAAAGACTTTCTAGCCACAAGTAAAATCAGTGTGACTATAGCACCAAAACCAATTGCCAGTTGTTTAGTAATCAGAATACAACAGCAACATTATGTATGCTAGGAAGAAACATTAAAAGTCTGTGGGTATCACTTACGTGGTAATGAGCTCTGTCAGTCATTTCCCTCTTCTGTGAAACAAAAAGATAATTACAGTGTTAATAGGGTGCGGTATAAAACTGAAAGTCTTGGGTATGTTTTACAGGTTTGTTTTCAAAAAGGGAGAAAACAATTTAAAACTATGAGAAGAAAGCCCCATGCCTGTGAAAGTTAGTATGGGTCCGTTTGGGCTCCTGCCTTGTATCTCCATCAGTTTTCTCCCTGCTGCTGGTTCTCCATCCCTATGAAGCAGTGTGATGACTATGCCAGGAAGGAAGCCACCATCCTCCCAAATAACAGCAAGGAGCTGTGTGGTTGAAACACTGCAGCAGGACAGGGCCCCAGAGCTCAGCCCTAGCTGTCTTTACCTGCATTTTCCACTTTGAAATCGGATGGGAGGAGATTGTCCTGCCGGTTCCCCAGCACAAAGGCCAGGAAGGACAGTATGAGAGCGTCGAGGATGCCAATGATGCAGAGGATGTAGGCCCAGCGCACGGTGCAGGCGCCCAGCGTGTATTTGTCTGTCTTGTCCCCACACAGGCGCTTCACCTCGCTGGAGTCCCAGCCGTCAGGGTAGATCAGGCAGCCGATCATCAGCCCAGTAGCTGCAGGGAGAGGGATAAAAGTTGCCATTGGGGGACATACAGTGGCCACAAGTTGCCTCCTGAGCTGATCCTGGGAGGTTGAGGAGCATGGCTGCAAACGTAGTGCCACAAACAGATAAGGTACTAGAGACTGGCTTGCCAGGCTTAAAGGGGCCCTGTGGTTGCCCATCACTTTGGGCTCTGCTCTGTTCCACAGCTGGGGAGGAGTAGGATACAGCATGGTGCCTTCCCACAAGTCAAGGACATGCTGCACCAGCGTCTCAGATCACTCTGTTGCCCAGGCAACATCTCTCCTGCCTCTGCATGCATCCTTGGCCATGTCACTTCAAAGGAATGTTTTCTCCAAACAAAATTGGAATGGGTTTAGTCTGTGCAAGGTAGAGAACCTTCCTAGCACCCTGCAAGTAGCTGATTTCAGCTTAGGGTTTACTAAGGTAGAGCTGGTGTCAGCAGCAGCTTTGCAGGCAGATTAATTCTGCTTGTTCAGCTGTGGTGATTCCAGCCCAGCCACAACACATCAGCTCCTCCTGTGACTGCTCTCAGCACACCCGCGACCTCGACAGCTGATCCAGCCTGGCCCCAGGGCCCTCAGCACATCACCTTTGCAGCTTTGCCACAAGAATTGCAACAACCTTGTTGCTGGCAGGCTGTTAAGGGCAGCTCCTCCCTCAAAACCTTGGAAGTACTACTTTTTCCCTCCCTACATGCTCAGAAAAACTGTTGTATTTACTGGACAAGAAGAGTGACCAGCCTTGGGATAAGAGACAAGTTCATCTCTAAGGCTTTGGGACATGATTAACAGAGGCCTTTCACATCCTCCACTGTTATCTTGGTGCAGAGCATGGAAGTAATTGGTGTTTTATGTGTTTTGGTGCAGATGTAGGGCTGTTCCCCACGCTCTCACACAAGAAACAACCCCATGGTGGGACCTCTGGACAACCAGATGTTTGTCCACACCTCTCTTGGACATCTGCAACCTCCTGCAGCAGTGAGATGCACCTGGCCTCACACCAGTGCCTCTTCTCTGTCACTAGGTGCTCAGTAAAGCAGAAAACACTTTTGAGGCAGTTGCTTTGTCCTTTGCCAATGGTTTTTTTTTTTCCTTGTATTGGAGACAAGCAAGCAGCAAGGCGAGCAGGCAGCTCCTTGGTCTGCAGGGAAGATTCCTCTTCACCAAAAAGCAGCTGGTTTATTCTGTATTTAATTAATCTTCCCTGTAACTAACTGAGAGGAGAGGCACAGAGAAACAGGGAAAGCTGGAATGAAATAATTTCTGTAAAAATGTGCCCTGGTGCACAGCAAAGGCCGGGAAGAGAAACATCTCTAAGCCTGCCCCCTTTGTAAAATAATTCCTAAAATGCAGCAGCACCTGACCAGTTCCACCTGTGATGTTTCTTTTCCCCCATCCAGAACAGAAAAAATACAGGTGAAGGCCCCAAATACCACAACAAAGCCTTTCCCTTCTCCAACTCGGATGGATGCTGAGCTGCCCCCAAGCCTCTTATCTAAATCTTTACTTGAGCTTGCTTCTTTAGCTGAGAGCTGGAGAAACCCTGATGGACGTCCCACGAGCTGTCAGCTGGGCTGTCCCTTCCGTGGGAGCTGTAGCATGAAAGATTCACGAGCAGCAAAGGGCTGGGTTGGGTTTCAGCTGAGGCTTTAATCAAAAACAGGAGCTGGGTTACCAGGTGTCTCAAGTGCATTGGGAGAGAGATGGGGAAGACTGGAGACCCACAGGGATGAGCAGAAAAGTAGGAAAGTGTGAGTGATGGTACCAAGTCATACAGTCAGTTTCCTCCTCCTGCTCCATCTTTCCATTATTCCCTGGGCTCACAGAGTTATTAAAATAGCCCAGCAAATGTTATCAGTGTCTCCCTGCTTAATTCCTGCAGGATTCCAAACACAGCAGGGAGCTCTGTGCCCAGTCCTGCGGGGTTTTTGTGCTCTCGAACTGATACTCCAAAGCCACAACCTCGCTGCACGGTGGGGCTGAGCAGGAGCACTGGCTGGAGGGAAGCTCCTCCAGGTAAGTGGAGCCAAGCCGGGGCCAGGCTGTAGATGCCATGCGGTTTTGCTGCAGCAGCAGCACTCGGGACGCATCGCCCAACATGCAGCGAGTCTGCTGTGTCTCAGCTGCTAACAGGCTTTACTTACTACAAACTCCACACTAGTAACCAGTAAGGGAGAGCAAATGGCATGAAGATGACACAGGTGTCTCTTTACAGGCCAGCCCCGTTCCCAGCAAAGTCCAGGGTGGGGGCAGAAAGGGAAAAGCAGCTCTGGTCGCATCATGGGCAGCCCCCGGCCCCTCCCGTGCATCGCCCCAGTCCTGCTCACCTGCTGCCAGCTGCATCCAGGCACACACTTTATAGACGGTGGCTGCGTTACAGAAGAAGAAGAGGCTGAAGCAGAGGATGGAGCCAATTATGAGGAAGGTGGATATGCCTACGAAGAACATGGCAGTTTTGAAGGCACTGGAGGGGATGGTACCGAAGTCGAGGGGGCTGCCCTTGCAGATGAGCTCCCCAGTGAGCGCGTTGCCGATGCAGTAGGAGAAGAGGCCGAAGTAGCCAGCCTGCGGCGTGTCGATGCTGTCGCCGATCCAGTACGGCTGGATGAAGGTCACCACCATCAGGATGGAAAAGCAGAGGGTGAAGAGGGCCCAGAGCACTCCCATGGCCCGCGCATTCCTCACGTAGTTTGTATGGTAGATCCGAGCCGCCTCCTGAGCCGGCAGCAGCTTAGACATGGCGGGGTCCCGGCGCGGCCCCGCCCGCCCCGCAGCGGCGGCGATGGGACCTCCCCCGCACCCTCAACGAGCCGGGGAGGACCCGGGAGGAGCCGGCACGACCCCCGTCCCCTGAGCCGGGGAGGACCCGGGAGGAGCCGGCACGACCCCCGTCCCCTGAGCCGGGCAGGGCACGGCGGGAGGCAGGGAGCGCGGGTCGGGCTGTGGCCGCGGGATGCGCTCCCGGCATGGACCCCGAGGGTGTGTCCTGTGTCCCTGGAATGCTCTCTCGGGATTTGCCCCTTGCCTCCATCGTATGACCTACCGTGCATCCTGAGATAAGCCAAATATCCCCAATGTGCACCCTAGGATCTGCCCTGTGCCCTGCTGTGCACTCAGGGGTGCACTCTTTCCCCCACCGTGCCCCCAGTAACGTGCTTTGTGCCCTGCAACGTGCCGTGCACACCCAGGATGTGTGGCAGGATGTGCTGGGCTGCACTGTGCACCCCTAGATGTGTCCCAGGATGTGCCACATGCCCCAGGATGCATATAGGGATGCACCCTGGAATGTGTCTTGCCCCCCAGCGTGTGCCCCAGAATGTGCCAAGGGCTGTGCTGTTAGCTTTGGGATCCCATCGGGCTCTGCTGTATGCCCCAGGATATGTCCCAAATTCTGTGCATCTTGGCTGCTCCCTTCTGGCCTCCCAGCCCATGTCACAAGGGTCTTCCCCCACTGGTGGGGAGTACATAGGGTGTTGCATCACTGGGGTGGTGGACTGCCCTTTGATACCCCACACTGTAGCCTAAAACTGGCTCTTAAAGAAACTTCTAAGACTCAATTTGTGAGTTTTAGAAGCCAGACATTCTTTATTACACCGTGCTTTATAATCACAGCACTGCCCTGGGAATCAGTTCACCAAAGTGCACACAGAGGTATCTTCACTACAGCTTTACAGGATTATTCATTTTTCGTCCCTGCATTCTTGTTGCATATTTATGACATCTCTCAATGCTTTTTAGCATGCATACATATCCTCATAAGGTCTTTGAGGGGCTTCATCGGTGATCTCTGTTGGTTGTGTCTAGAACCCCCAAAGTTCTAAGAGCCTGCCTTATGAACTTCTTTAGGACAATACACCCGGTTATAGAGGAACTGGGTGTTGCTTGGCTGGCTGCCTCAGTTCCCTTCTTCATTGTTTCTTGACTTTGCTTGGTTAGTCCCTTTAAATCACTTGGCTCAGCTATATGTAGTTTCTGTGGTACATTCCGTTGTAAAAGCTGTTAGTTCTTGTTACATCTCAAAACTCAGATATCACCATCAACTCCAGAACTGCCTGGGGCTGCAGGCAGGGAGGGGACCATCCCCACAGTTTCACTGCGGAAAGTGAAATGGCTCATCCTGCTACGAGGACACACCAAGGTGTCAGCCAGCACCTGTGCCAGGGCCAGGTCTCTGACCAATCCCGTGTCCTGCTGCCAGAGGAGAATAGGCAGCCCTAGAGCCTGTCCTGACAGGCTGCAGGCACCTGCAGCCACCTTGGGACCTTTCTGCAGGAACCACATCTGCCTCACATCCCTAGAGACCACCCAGGTTCATCTCCTGTCATGACAACTGGATGCCACATGCCAGTGTGACAGCCATAGCCAGCGTAAGCCTCAGCATGACCCTTGCAGCTGTCAAAGGTCAGGGCTGCCTGGCCATTAATTGTTGCTCAGAGCAGCCAAGCCACTGCAGGCATGAAAAGCTGTGCTGTTCCCAGGCCTGTTTTCCTTTCATCAGTTGCAGCCCCCAAGCACTTAAACATAGAGCAAATATTTGGCAGGGCAGGGTGAGGTTCTGGCCCATGGGCTGGGGACCTTGGTGAGCTCTGGAGCACTGAGAAAGGCCAGCAGGCTGCTTGCAGGGGGCTAAGCTCTCTTTTGTATGCTTAGGTTTCTTGCCATTTGTGATCATACCATTTGTGTGATGAAGGATCTGGTGACAGGCACTTTCTCATGGAACAGAGCTCCTGCCATGGCACCAGCCCTCACTTTGCCTGTGAACAAACCCTGAGCAGTGCCCAGCAAGGAGGGCATTTCAGCTCCACAGCTCGCTGCCGCCAAGGTGAGGGAGAGGAGGGAGGACTGGAAGCATAGGAGTGCCGTTACTTTGCATTCACTTTGGCCAAAGGAGCTGCCAGAGGGCAGGTTGACATCACCAGCGAGGGACAGTCACCCGGGAACAGGAGCTGGTAGCATTGGCAGCTGTTTCCCTGCCCTGGGCAGTGCAGCACTGCCCTAATGCCACGAGTTGAGGTGTGATAGGAGCAGCCACGTCAGCTGATGGAGACTCTGGCTATAAAGCACCCGCCGGCCCCATGGTGGAAGCACAAGGAAGCCCACCATGGCCAACATGGTGCCTGCCTGCCTGCTCCTGGCCCTGATGCTCCTGGCCCCAGCCCTGTCAGCGCGGCAGGAGCGAGGGCTCATCTTCAACTTGGTAAGAGGAGACTAACCATGGTCTTGGCACAGCGGGAGTTTCTCCAAGTGCTTCAGTGGGGCACACAATGCATGGAGGGTTGGAGGTGTTTGCAGTGTTTTGACCTCTGGCAGCAGCTATGTGGGGGACCCCCAGGATGATGGATGCAAGAGCAAAAATTATCGTGTCTGGGAACACTGAGGCAGGTGGGGATGACATGATGGGTTTTCCAGAGTTGTGAGGGATCTTGGAGCCTGGAAAAGCAGCTGTGAAAAGGAAAAGGGAAGTCATAGAGTAGATGATACTGAAGCTCTCAGCTGCCTGAGCCAGCCAGAACCCCCACTCTGGGTGGCTCACAGGGACTGGGGAGGGGAGACACTTTCCTATGGTGTCTCAGCCCTGCTCCCATGAACCCCCAAAAATAGCACTTCAGTGGGTGGCATTTGGGCCAGACTGAGGAAATGCTGCATACTGGGAGACTCAGGCATGCTGGCAGCGGTGCTGAGCCTGAGCTGAAAGGCAGAGCTGGTGTTCGACACCCACTTAAACCCCCTGGGCCCACAGCTAGGGAGGGATCAAAGTGGGACAGAGAGGGATCTGGTGCTCAGGCCCTGCCTTGTCATGCAGGAGATCGGGGAGCTGTGCCTACAGAGTGCCCAGTGCAAGAGCGGCTGCTGCCACCGGGTCAGTGGCCTCAGCCTGGCTCGATGTGCACCGAAGGCAGCCGAGTTCCAGGAATGCTCTCCAAAGGTATGTGCTTTCCTGCTCCCAGGGGTGGCTGGGGACATGTCCCCCACACTGCACTGTGTCTTGGTTCCCTGCAGAGCATCTATGGGGTCTACTACAAGTGTCCCTGCGAGAGTGGCTTGACCTGTGATGTTGATAAGACCATCGTGGGCTCCATTACCAACAGCGACTTTGGTGTCTGCAAGGACCCCCGGGGCTTCTACAGCTGGTGGTGAAGAAAGAGACCCCCTGGAACCTCTGCCCTGCCACCTTGCCTTTCCCCTTCCCAGGAATGCCTGGATCTGGCTGTGGGAGAATTTGAGTAAAGAGCAGCTTCTGCTGAGCTGCAAGACAGCGTTTTCACTCGGCGCAGGCTCCCTGGCCTGGCATGGGGACAACAGGGCCAGAAGGTCCTGGAAAAAGCCACAGGGATATGATAGCTTTACCTATAGGTGTGTGCAATCATGTAATAATTGGTCTAGGTCGGCAGAGAGCCAGGGGGTGAGCTCTGCTCAGGGGGAGTGTTAGCAAAGGGGGTGCAGGGGATGGGAAGATGCAGCAGCCTCAGAATATGAGGGAGCTACTTTGGCTGTGCTGGACTTGCCAGCCCTGGGGACAAGGCAACCCCACACTAGGGTGGAGGCAACTTAAATTGGGAAGAGGAATATGAACAGGGCATCCTTGTGCAGGCAGGCTTTGCTGCATCAAGGTTCCTTGTGGGGGGACATCTGGGAGATGCAGCGCCCCAGCAGGGACCTTACTTCACCCTGGGGAATGGAGAGGAACAGGCATTGGAGTACTCCTTCCTCCCTCAATGCTTTGCACGAGGTTTAACTCTTCTTGGTTAAAAAGCAATGAGAAGTATGAGACTGAAGGGATGCTGGGGTGGAGGTCAGCCCAGTACCCTCCCCAGCCTCACCCCATCATCAGGATTGCACCCCACTGTCAAACCCCATTCCCTCCTGTTCACCCATGGGGTGTCCCGCTTACCAGGGAGGTGTGTGGAACATTTCATCACCCGAGCGTCCACCCCTCCTGCCTCCCCCGGTGCTCCCCCGCCTGCCCTGGCTGTTGTTACTCGAGGGTACAGGATGTTCTTGCTTAGCCGAGCTTCTCTCCCCCCTCTCTCCCCCATTTCCGCCAGCCCTTGGCCTTCACCTCTTCTCTGCACTGCTTTAACTCTGTTTTTTTCCCAAAACATCACCTTTTCCTCTTCCTCTTCTTCCTCATCCTTTTCTTCTTCCTCTTCTTCCTCTTCCTCTTCTTCCTCATCCTTTTGCTCTTCCTCTTCTTCCTCAGCCTCATCCTCTTCCTCTTCTTCCTCATCCTCTTCCTCTTCTCCTTCTTCTTATTTTCTTCTTCTTCTTCATTTCTTTTTAATTTCTGCACAGATGCACTGATGCTCCTTCTCTGCCCCTCCCATGGAGTCCCTGCACCCTCAATTCACTGCATCTCCAGTGGTGTGGACACACAATGCCCAGCTTTGCAGGCATCCCCAGCAAAGATGTCCTACTTCCAACCTTGCAAAATACTCCAAGAAAGAAAGTGTGTGTTGAGCTGCCCCTGGCCCCCATAGTGGACTTCCGACAGGCAGCAGCCCTGTAGCATCCAGCCTGGGGGAGTGATTTTGGCAGCGGGGAAGACCCCAGACACAACCTAATTCCATGCCCCCCTCGCCCCCCAGTACAGCCCAGTTTGCTGCAGATTGGTGTGATGATGGGCCTAATCCTGCAGCTGGGCCAGAGGGACTCCTGGGATCTAGGCTGGAGGGCACTGGGGATGCCTGTGCTTTAGCAGAGGCTTGGGCTTCTTGTACCTGGGGGGTTGCCCAGAAGCATCTGGGAGTTCATAGAGGAGTTTGGAGGTGCACAGAGGTATCTGGAGCTGCCTGCTTGACCTTGGTTCTGCATTTTGTTTCCCACTCTATGTGCCTTTTCCCCCTAGTGTCGGTTGGGGCATGGCAAAGCAGTGACTGGTGCAATCCAGGGGGCCAGTGGCCCCTCTCAGGGTATCCCAAGATGACTTTTGGCTACAGGTGGCCACTATGTGCACAAGGCAGGAACCGCGGGGATGAATCATGTCCTTGCAGGGTGTGGGACGCCCCAGCCAGCACCAGGGGCTTGGGGAATCCTCAATCCTCAGTCTGCCCCCACCACCCTGCACTGACATGGGACACCTCAACCTGTGCCTGCAGCAGCAAAGTCCCCATGGCAGGTCCAAGTCGTGAGGCACAATGGGGATGGGGAGGCCTAATCCTGTGACTCCCACAACTCACAGTTGGATGTTCCTAAATCTCAGCCAGGTTTTCACTGTCCCTCTCTGCCCCCTTTGATCCCTCCCTAGCTGTGGGCTCAGGGGATTTGGGTGGGTGTCGAACACCAGCTCTGCCTTTCAGCTCAGGCTCAGCACCACTGCCAGCATGCCTGAGAGATGGCTTTAGGCTGAAGCTGATGAGAAGCCATTCTTCAAGCTCTCTCTGGAGAAAAAGCAACCTTTCTAGCAAAAAAATCATTAAAAGCTCTGGTTTGCCTCTTCTTGACAAAACCAATTATTGATGATTTTGCATGGCCTCTCTGGCTTTGCCTTTGCATGTGACAGAGGGAACAATGTCAGATGGTCTCCTTTTTTTCTCACTCTGATGTTGTTCCCTGGAGCTGGAAGAGGGAAGGGCCCAAGTGAAGGGCAGGGACCTGCTCCAGGGAAACCACAGCCCCCGGGGTCCCAAAACCTGGTGTGAGGATCTCCATCCGTCCTCCATCCTTGGGGTTGGCTTTGGAGCTGGAAGTAGGGTCTCTTCAGGAGGCTTCTCCATCCCAGAGCAGCCCAAGGCTGAAGACTGCCCAGCTTGGGGCAGTAGTGGAGGTTGCAAGTGGGACGTGGGGGGATGCAGAGGTAGCCCTGGAGGACATCCAGGCACACCCCACACCTCCATGAGCCACTCATGATGTTTTCCAGCAGGGCACAAGTGGAAAAATCCTCAGACTGAATAATTTGCTCTGCTGGAAGAATTACTTAGTGTAATACAGGGATGTGGGCAGGACAAGGTGGGGGGGAGGCAATGGGCTGCCTCAGCCTGGTGAGAGCTCGACACTAGGTGCTTTGCAACAGCCACTTTGTGGGGGTGGTGTTAAGCTGGGATCCCCCTTCACAAATCTTTTTAGCATTAAATGAAATGCTGGTGAGCTGGGCTGGGGGAGCTGGGCTGGGGGAGCCGGCCAACCCCACAGGTGGGAGGGGAGATACTGGGGGGATACCTGGTGTGGCATGGCATTGCTGGGGATGCACTCTGGGGGATGCTGAAAGGGGTGTTAGGGGTGGTGCTGGGGGTTGATGCCGGGTGTGACGCCAGGGGCGTTGCTGGAGGGAACGCTGGGGGGGTTAGGGGGTGATGATGGGGGCCACACCGGTCTTCACCAGCCGGGGGGCCCGAGCGAGACCCGCCGCTTGGAGGCCCCGCAGTGGCCCTGCCGGCCGCCTCCCTCCCCACCGCCGTCCCCCCCTGCCGCCGCTGAGTCAGGCTGTTCCTGCAGCTCCCGCGGCCGGTACATCGCGTCCCCACGCCGAGCCCTGGCACTGCGCCCGCCCGCCCGGATCTGCTCCCGGTAGGGGCAGAGCCCGGCTCGGCCCCGGCGGCTCCTCCGGGCTCCCGGGCTGCGGCTGCCGGAGGCGGTGGGGCTGAGCCCGGGGGTGTCGGGGCTGAGCCCGGGGGTGTCGGGGCTGAGCCCGGGGGTGTCGGGGCTGAGCCCGGGGGCGTCGGGGCTGAGCCCGGGGGCGTCGGGGCTGAGCCCGGGGGTGGGGAGGCTGAGCCCGGGGGTGGTGGGGCTGAGCCCGGAGGCGGTGGGGCTGAGCCCGGGGGCGGCGGGGCTGAGCCCGGGGGGGTCGGGGCTGAGCCCGGGGGTGTCGGGGCTGAGCCCGGAGGCGGTGGGGCTGAGCCCGGGGGTGTCGGGGCTGAGCCCGGAGGCGGTGGGGCTGAGCCCGGGGGTGGCGGGGCTGAGCCCGGGGGCGTGGGGGGGCGCAGCCGTCGCGCTGGCCCGAGGGACGCTTGTGCGTATCCCTGCCCAGTGTGCCCCCGACCCGGGGCTCCGCGGGCACCTAGCAAGCAGTAGGGCACCCGCGGGGGATCTCCCCGGAACATTTTTGGGCCTCAGATCCCTCTAGCAGGCGCGTCTACACTGTAGGGCACAGCCTGGCTGCTGAGCGTCCTCGAGGGTACTGCACCCTTTGCCACCCCCGCGCCCAACTCAGAAGACAGGTGCCAGCCTGCACCCTCCCACCTTGACACCCCAGTTCGAGTGGGGCGGGCGAAGAGCCCCAGCCAGCCCCAGCCAGCCGCCCTCCCCGGCGCAGGCTGGTACAGTTCATTACGTCCAGACCGGAATGTACTTTGTGTTGGAAGTGGCCACCAGCCAGGACGGCAAAGCCGGACTTTATTTATCTTCCCTACTCTGGCCCCACTGCATCCTGCCCTTACTTGTGTGGGGCTGGATCTCCGGCAGGGCTGGGGGAGCCCTGGACTCTGCCCAGCCCTCATCTGCTCATCGCCAGCTGGGGAGGACAGGGATTTCCCCCCTTTCCTCAGAAGATAAATAATCTGGGAAAATATTTGTGTGCTTTCAGCTTTTAAAAGCAGTCCCTGGTGTCTGGAAGGAAGTGTCATAGGGAAGATGGAGATGCAGGGATGGATCCAGCCCCAGCAAAGCCTCTGACTGGAGGTGCTCCTGTCAGGAGTCAGGGCTGCTCTGGTGGTCCCATGTGTGTGGGGTATGTCTTGCTGTTAAAAATTCATTGTAGAAGCCATGAGTGCAGGCTGAGAGGGACGGTGTTGCAGCCTCAGAAGGGATCAGAGGGATCGTCCCAGGCTGGGTCTGGCCAGTCATTCCATGACTACACACAGAATCCCTCCTGTGGCCTTTCCAGCAGGAAGATTTTTGGGGGAATTTAATACAGAAAGCAGCTTTCCAGCTGCTTTGCAACCCCGGGTCAAGTATCCTCATACCAAATGAGTGGTCTTGCACTGCTGCCTCCATCCCCCCATGCCCTCACATCCCCCCTGTCTGTCCATTCCTGCTGCCAGTGCAGCTGCACCTACAGCCAGCGGCGAGGACACAGTGTTCTCCTGTACTCTGCTGCCTGTTGTGCAACACCCGGCTGCGCCTCCCATAAACACACAACTTCCCATGACACCAGGCTCCTGCCACACTGCAACCCTCTGCCTGGGACGAACTGGGCCCTTGGAGGGGTGCACATACAGGGGGTGCAGGTGGGTGAAGCCAAGGCATCATCAGGCTGCAAAAAACTGCTTGGATCCCCCAAATGGGCAATGGGGATCTGGGGGGGACGATGGATTTGATCCCCCTGGGAAGGGAGCATCTTGCATGGGTCATCTGGCCCAGGACCATCTATTTGTGCTGCCACACGCGAAAGGAGATTGGGAGAAAACCCATTTCTTGCACTCCCCAAGGCTTGAGAGGTTGACTGATGTGGCTCTTCACTGTGAAGCCGAGGTGGAAGGACACCTCTCCTCCTCATGCTTTCAAGGCAAATTAACACTGGTTATTTTTAACAGAAGACAAGGATGAATAAAAATATCCCCTATTATTTTTTAATTTTTTTTCTCTTTCAGGAATTGCTGCTCTTACCTCACACAAGGCGCTTGGGAGCAGCACAAGGCAGGGCAGGTTTCTTGGCTTTTCTCCCTTGTTCGAGTGCCCGGCAAGACTTTCCCCCAGACTCCCTGTCCTTTTGGGGCTGGGCACAGGTCTGGGGCAGGACATCTGAAGCCAGCTGGACGGTGAGGGGGAACAAGCAGTACCCCTGGCAGCCGCCCCAAAGCTGGACAGGATTATTTATGGAACAGATTTCTTCCAGGTTGTGTTACAGGGATGGGGATGAACAGGGCAGCCCCCAGCACTGGCCAAGTGGGGGATTTTGGACGTCGCACTGCCCAAGAAAGCAGAGTGAGCTGAGGGGTCCAGTGCTGATATAGCAGTGTTTTGGAACATGTCTTTAAAAAGAGCAGCTCTGGTGCTTTCTTCCCATGTGTTTTGTGTGATTTTTTGATGCAAACAAATTTACCATTTTTGTAAGGTCTGCAAGGACAAACCAGGCTGAATCCCCTCACTGCTGCTATGGGTTACATGGGATTTTTCAGGACTTGGGTGTTATTTCAGGGGCTTTACAGAATTAAGCTATCTGGTTTCCTAATATTGCAAACACACAATATTATTTTTTTTTTTGGTAAGTGGAAATGTTTAAAACCAAAATGCAAGATTCATGGGGGTATTTTAGAGAGGGAAAAATGACATGTGAAAATAACTTTTTTTTTTGTCCTAAAGTGGGCTTTAACTTTGTATTTCTGATAAGTGACATCAGTGTCCAAATTACAGCTGGGGAATCGAACTCAGCATATAGAGCAGACCTGTGAGAAAGCACCTGCCAAGGCTGTGCTGTCTTCAGTTTGACCATGGGGGTTTCACTGGATTAATACGTGGGAATCAGGGTGCAGGTTGGGACCCACAGGCACTCATTCCAACACAAACCTGGTAAAAACGGACACTTTATGAAAGCTGACAAGCAGTGATGAGATGCTTAATTGTAAATGTCCATTATTTCTAATCTCGGGGAGTATTTTGAGGCAGCTTTAACAAAAATCTTATCTCGTTCATAGCGAGTTGGGACATTTCTGCACATCCCAGCAGCCGGTAACTTCTCCAAACCCACATCTCTCTGTCCCTGACTGCGGAGACAAATTTTTCAGTCTCTAGCGCGGAATTTGCCATTACAGACCCCTAGGAGCTTGCAGGCGTTGGAGTACCCGTGGGACGTTATGGGGGCACTCCCGGGACCTTGCGCGGGGCTGGTCGGTTCTCCCGGGCAGGGCTGCCCAGGAGGGGCTCGCCTGAACCTGGTCCCCCGTTCCCCCCCGAGGAGGACAGCCCGGGGCTGGGGGCACATTGAAGCACCCGCGGAGCCAACCCCACCCCCGCGGGCACCGCTCGGGGCCGGGACCGCCCGGAGCGCAGAGCGAGGCCCGCCCGGCCCCGCCCCGGCAAGTGCGCGGGGGCCACGGCGGGGACGGAGCGGCCCGGCCCGGCGGAGGAGGGGACAGCGCTCCGATTTGCATATCGCGGCCACCGGAGCCAATGAGAGGGCGCAGCGGGTGCCGCGGTCGAGACAGGCGGGCGGAGCGGCCAATGGGGACGCGGGCGGGGCGGGGCGGCGGGCGCCGTGCCCGGAGGCGCAGCCGGGCGGGCGTGCGGGGTCACTCGGAGCCGGGCAGGGGTGGCGGCGGCAGCAGGTGGGTGTGGGGCGCCCGTGGGTGCCGTGCCTTGGGCCGGAGGGTCCCGTGGGCAGTCTGCGGGGGGCTGAAGAGGTGCCGCGGGTACGGGGGGGCGGAAGCGCGGGGCAGCGCGGGGTTGCGGAGGGGCACGCGTGGGGCTGATGGACGCTGCCCGGGGCTCTGGGGAGGGCTGCGAGGTCCAGCGTGGGGCTGGAGCATCGCGTGGGGAAGGAGGATGGTGCCCTCAGCTCTTGCTGTGGGATGAGGGTAGGATGGGGGTTCCCACCCCATAGAACCCCTTCAGTGCAGGGAACGTCGGAGAGATTAATGCGGAGGTGCCCGAGCGTTGCTGGAGGCACTGGGGTGCTCCGGGCGGGCAGGGGACGCGGCTGTGCCAGCGGGATGGTGCTCGGTGGAAGTGATTTCTCTTTCCCCCGCTTCACCTCACCAGACGAGGCTCCCGGGAGCAGCCGTAGGGTTTCCTCTACCACCACAGACCAGAGAGACCCTGCAGGGTGTGTGCATTGCTATATAGTGCCTTTGGCAGCAGGTATAAGTAGTTGCACGAGGTAAATGTGATTTTTTTTTTTTTAAACATCCGCTATTTTCCCCTGTCTCTGGGCATACAAACTCTTTCAAGCTTCTGTTTTTAAAATGAACATTCGAGTGAACTTGCTCTTCTCAGGAGACCGCATTTTACACAATGAGCTATAGGAACCTGTGGGTGCTGGTGCGAAAAACCCTTAAGAAAAAAGTCCTGCCCAGAGCAGAGGTGTCTGCTGGGATCACTGCTTGTGCAATTATTTTTTTTTCTTTTCTAAAAAAATAAAAAGAAATAACCTCTGCTTCCCAAGGTTGTATTTGCCCATGTTGAGGTCCTTTCCCAGCGCTGTTAGAGCATCTTCCCACTGGGATGAGGCAGAAAATAAGGACAATTCCTGAATAAAAACCATACTGCATCCTTTGGGAACATCACTGCTGTGTATGTAAAAGCAGGTAATTAGATGGGTTTTAATTACCTGCTTGCAGAAGGAGAAAGTTTGCTGGAAGGTTTGAGATGCTGAGCACCAAGACCATCTTCTGTCTGGTTGCCTCAGAAGAAGAGTATTTTATAAACTAATTGGAGAATAATTTATCCTCAGTTATTTATCCTTTTCTACTTTTTTACACTTTATTTTATAGTCACTCTCAGTTATATGTGTTTATATAAAATTGTTTCAGCCCCTTGAGAGAGCTGCAAAACTCATACAGATCTCATGCATATCACAGGGAAACAGCAAATTACTCAGCAAGGGTTTTCTTTTATTTTAGTGCTCTCTGTTTGTGGGTGTAAAGAAGTGGCCGTGAGTGCTCTAACGTACAAGTTGTTCATGTAATTTGTTTGTCATGGAGCCAACAAGCTTTTTCCGTAACTAGTAATAGTGATTACTAAGGATTTCTGATTTTGCAAGTGAGTGTATTGGAAAATTAGGAAAATAATACCAAAGTAACTGTCAGAAGTGAGGAGTTGGGATGATGAGGGACTGCAGCTAAATCATCTTCTGCCTGCAATGTCCCCTTTGTAAATAGCAGTATTGCTCTTAGATACTTAGCCTCATTGGAAATACTCTTATTTCAAGTACTTTTGGATTTATGTTAAATGTAATCGCTTAATAAAATGAGCTCTAGGAGGCACCGCCTGGCAAATAACATCTCTGGGATGTGACCCCCATCCCAGCAAGGAGTCCTGGTGGGACGCAGACTCCTTTCCCACCCTCAAGTGATGCACACGAGTGTGTATGTGTGCCCATGCGTGTTCATGTGCATGTTCTTGCTCCTCTGGGCAGGCAGGGATCCGGGTGCCCTGGAGGTGGTCCAGCATCATCCCCAAAGCTGCAGCATCCTTAACCCCCCACCCTTCTTTTGCCCAAGGGCTGACCCTGCCTGCACCTCGCAGTGTCCCACAGTGATGGCCACCCTGGACCCCCTCCCGCAGTTTGTCCACTTGTGATGTTTCCTTCTCCTCTCCAAGAAATCCTGATTTGGCACAGGAACAAGCTGGTGTTTCACAACATGCTGGGAATTGCATTTTGCCCAAAATAAGTTGGCATTTATAGACCATTGGTGCAGATGATCTTGTGTGCAGAGTTATTTCTGGGTGCCAGCACTGCTGGTGGCAATGCTGTATGCTGAGTCGGGGATCCCCCGTTGGGATTCGGCACTGGGCTCTTGAGGTGCTGCCAAGCCCTTGTGCAGGGAGATAAGTGATTAAGTACAGCATTTGCACTACCAGGGGGTGCTGCCATTTGGAGTCACCTGGCTGATAGTTTTTTGGAGAAACCCTGAAATCGGTTGCAAGCAATGAGATGCTTTTAGAAATGAAAAAAAAAATCTATCTTTAATTGTCAGATTTGTTCTGGAGAAAAGACTAAATCAAAACAGAATTGGCAAACAAGGAATTTCTTGTTTATTCCCATTTTGTATTTATTTTAGTCCCCCCAAGCTGTCTGTTGAAATTGAATTTGCTCAGCATTGATGTAGCTGCTGCCAGGAGGCTGCTTCAAGTCACTTGTGGAGGGCTTGGACTTCACTGGAGTGTGCTGTATGGGGAGGGAAACTTCACATTTAGTAGCCAGAGGTGAAATGCTTTCATCCAAAAAGGCTAGTTGGGTCTGTTCTCCCTGGTTGTTTGGACCAGGGGAGAAGACATGATTGATAGGAGCCTGCTTATTTTTGATGGCAAAAGACCCAGTTAGAGCATGCCAAGGAGTGGGTAGTGGGATGTCAAGTACTTTCTCACATTTTACACATGGTTTATGTAACCTTCTTGTCTATATTGTTTTTTTTTCCCATACAGTTACATAATCTAATTTGTGAAAGCTTTAGGAAATTGCATTCTCCACTGTGATGTGAGTGTCTGTATATAATGGCCTCTGCGCTTGTTAGGATGCAGCGCCTGGCCTTTCTGCCAGGCACCTCCCAAGAAGCTCAGGCAGGTGTGGAATAGCTATTTATACATTTATTGTTATACATTATACATTATTATATTATTATACATCATTATATATATAATATATATTATATATATACATTATATATTTATACATTAGACATTAGACATTATTATTATTGTTATACATTTATTATTTGCTTAATTTTTTTGTTTGTTTCCTTAATTATTTTTTTTTTAGCCACCATCGAAAGCTGTGTCAGCCCCTCAGGAGCAGGAGGGGTGCAGGCTGGTGCCTCTCTCTGCTGATGCAGAGCAGAGGCTTTGCTGCTGGCTCCCACATTCCTCTTTTTTCCAGTATTTTTGAGATCTGTTGCCTGTGGCAGAGCCCTGCTGTGATTTTTATGGTGGGAGCAGCTGAAATCTGTGCTGGGGCCAGCGATGGCTTTGGGGGCCAGGAGTTGTAGAACACTGCTGTGTAAAAGATCCTCAACTGCATCCTGTCCCTAACACCTTCTTCCCTTGGAAGAGCAAAAACCCATAAATGTTTATAGCTTTTGCTTTCCCCAGTATACATTCATCTTTTGAAATAAGGAAGGGAGGAAAGAAAATACTGCCTTTTTTTTTTTTTCCATTTCACATGAAAGCAGAAGGCGTTTTGTCTCTGGGTCCCCCCATTGGAGGAGATGGACCACAGGCTGCTATGGGTTGCTTGCAAGGGAGTTCAAAGGAATTTTGTCCCTGCGATTCTTTTTATTTTGAAGCAACCTGGAAAAAACACCAAGCAAGCATTTCCTTGCTGTTGCCTTGCTAGATAACCAGCAAAAGAGCCAGATTATTTTTAATGGGTTTATATTGTAAACTGGGCAGATAAAACCACCCCTCTCTGGAAGTCTTTTGTGTGTGGTTGGCATGGGTGTGTTTGCCTCACTCTGGGGGATGCAGAGAGACTGAACCCAACTTGCTTTCGCCAGAAAGATTTTTTCTGGCAGGGATTGGTGACCTGTCCTGCTCACTTGTTCCTCTCGCTGCAGCTGGAATTGAGGGCAGCCTCTTATTTCACATATTTTAAAAAAAGATAGTTATGACTTGGATCTTAACTAAAACCATTTCAGAAGCTTAAAAATATTAGCTATATTAGCAGAATGGTTAAGCACGTGTGATAGGAATATACATTGTTGTATTTAAGTTAGTTGCATGCAGTAGTTTTCTCACTTCATTGTTTAAAAACCTTCCCTTCCTGCTGCTCTTCTGTTAACAGACTGATACCTTCTGGTTCCTGGGAGGTAATTGGTGACTGCATCCCCCTCTTGGATGTCCCTATGGAATGGGTGGCACTGTTTTGCCTGGGAGAAACTCAGGAGATACTGGGGTCTCCATGAGAAGTTGTTAAACCTGGAGCAGGGACTGACCATAGATAAAGCAGACCAAGGAGTTTGCTTCAGTGCCTAGTTCAGTCAGTGAGTCCCTGGGCATGATGGAAGTTTGTTAGGGTGCTGGGCAAATAAAGCAGCTCTGTTTGCATTTTGGTTTTTGGAATAAAAGTTGCCATGCCTGGCCTGCTGGGATGTTGGCCGCTTGCACAATGTGCGTACTAGGAAGTAAATCAATCCACGTGAGCAATAGTTTCAATTTTATGGCTTCCTTGTTTATTTTAAAGGAGGGGGGAGAAAGTCAAGTGTCCAGGATTCAAAAAAGAAAAAAAAAAAATTTAATTCAACCTGTGATGTGTGACTGTGAGAAATGGTACTCGATGTCTGGGTGCATCCTTATGTGTTGGGATGGAGCTCAGGATTATGTGGAGCTGCGTTGTTGGTCTTAAGAAGGTCATATTTTGTTGGTAATCCCAATTTGAATTTGTTATCACCATCTTCTGGGTCTGTGCTCAGCAGGCTGCTATTGCAGGTGTCTTAAAACACTCTCGTCTGGGTAAAATCGCTGCTCCGATCTTCCCTCTCCTGCTGCAGAAGGGGCAGTTTGCTCAGCAAGAAGATATTTTACCCGAAAAAGTAGTTCTTGTGATCGAAGGGAAAGTGGAACCCCAGTGGGACAGTGGAGAGAGCCAGCTGCTATGCAGATTGGGTTGTTCTTCATTATCAGTTGGCAGGTGTGCTGGGGATGGAGGGTGGAAGGTGCAGCTTGAGGGGCTGGCATTTGGGGTGATGCTCACTAGCATTCATGGCCCCACATCTTCCCCCTGTGCCTTTAGCTTTGTTGTTTTTTTAGCCTGACCTTTGCATTTTAAAGAAACTCCCTCCCGTGTTGCAACCTGAAGCTTTTAGGGCTGTTGTGGTGCCATGGAAGTGAAAGCACTTTGTGCTAAGTGAGTCTTAAAATACTAAATGCCAGAGCAGCCGATTCTTATTTTTCCATCCTGCTAATTTTCATCCTAGTAAAAAAATTGGCCCGAATATAGTTTTGCTTTATTTTTTTAAAAGCAGATGGTAAGATGCTAAACAATGTTTGTGGAAACACCAGGTCAAAACATCTTCCCATGGCTGCAATTTTTAAAAAAGTTTTAAAAGTTTTAGCCATAGTCTCATCACCCCTCTCTGACCAGAGTGGAGCATCATCTGTGGCTTGAAACTGCTGTCTCAGTTCTCTCTTCTTCTTAAATCCCAAAATCCTCTTGTAGAATACAGCACGTGGTTTCTTTCCCTTCCACCCTCACCTCTTCTTACCAGGTGTTTTCCCATTGTATCTCTGGGTTAACACTTCCCCAGGCTCTCCCTGGACCTTCAGTCTTTCTCCAGCAATCGCATGGTGGCAAGGTAAGACCCCTCAAAACACTCCCCAGCCTTGCTCTTCCTCCTCCCTTTCCCCTTCTGTGAGCCTCTGGGAGGGATCTGCAACATGAAGTTTCCTCTCGGAGCTGGCAAATTCCTGGTATGCTGATTTCTAGGAAACATGGCTTGGGATCAGGATCGTGTGGTTGGTGAAACTCTAACGTGTGATACCTGCCTGTCCTCAGCCTGGGGTCAGACATCTGCATCCCATTCTCCGCCCTGAATTTTCAGCTGTTTCTCTGGATTGGAAGATAGCAACACCTGTGTGGATAGGGAATTGTAAAATTAAGTGGTTTGTTTTTATGATACGGATTTCTGTGCTGCTTCTACCTGTCCAGATTTATATCCCAGGGAAATGAAGCAGGAGAGAGGATGGTTTATCCTGGCATCATTTACAGACTTACATTAACTTGTGTGTAGTAGCAGCAGTGGGAAAGCAGAATGTGGTTGTTGTGTCGGAAACACCCATGGGCTTTTGTACGGGGTAAATAATTAGTTCCCTCCCTGTATCCAGAGTATACGTGGTCCTGCAATGAGAAGATTCAGGCTCTGACACCACCAGCAAACTTGCTCAGCTCTCAGTGACATCCCTGTCTGCTTGGCATTTAAGTCTTGGGGAGTAGCAGATATTTTTTTTGCCCTACAAGTGTTTGTTTCGAATTAATTGGGATTTTGGACCCTAGCCAGCCTCCTTCTGTTGCTCCAAATGGGGTATGAGTGGGAGCAGCATGCTCTTTTCTCTAACCTAGTTGGAACTGTTTTTGCTGGACGGAGAAGTCGTGAGCTCTTTCATAATGTGGACCACATCTTAATAGCTGGTCTTGTGGGCTCCATTGCTTGCACTGCTTCTGACGCAGAGCGTCTCCCCTCCTGCTCGCCTTGGCCAGCTTCCCTGGATGACTCCTCTAATTGCTTACGTAGAAAAATAATGAGAAGGATGTGTATGGTGTATTTTTAGATGTCTCTTGGTGGGATTTAGCAACCAGCAAGCCAGAGCCAGCACCTCCCCTTCCATCTTCTGCATCCCAGTGGTGGCTGCTTGGTCGACCTTGGGAGATTCTGGCCCAGGAGGTGGCACTTCTTTGGCAAGCTTCTCCCCTTTCCAGGCTTTTGGTCCTGAATAAATAGGTTATGGATGCTGCATCCCTGGTGCTGCACAGGATCTGTGCCAGGAAGCCCTGAGCCGGTGCATGGTGCCAATGGCATGGGCGTGCCATGATGGGTGCCACTACCTCCTTGCTCATCTCCAAGAGGAATGCCATGGTGGTGGCAGGGTGTTGTGAACTGTGAGGGCTTAGAGACTGTCCCAGCACCAGAATCATAGAATCATGGAATGGTTTGGGTTGGAAGGAACCTTTAAAGGCCTTTAGTCCAACCTCCCCACCACAAGCAGGGACACCTTCCACTAGACCAGGTTGCTCAGAGGTCTGTCCAAACTGACCTGGAATATTTCCAGGGACGGGGCAGCCTTCACCTTTCCGGGCAGCCTGTGTCAGTGCTTCACCACCTGCATCGTCAAACATTTCTTCCAAAGTACCTGCAAGATAGTGGATCTCACCACAAGTTGCTTTTTCAGTGTGTTTTTTTTTAAGATGTTCCCATCTGAAACCTCAGCAGGGCAGAGGAAAGTTAAATATCACCCCAAACACTGTGATAGTTGAGCATTGCAATAAGTAGTTCCCTTATTTTTCTCTTTTCTTCTTCCATTGCAGGGCTCTTTGTGTCTCAGTGGCTTCCTGTGCTGGGGGAGGGGCTGGGCTCCAGTTCTTCCCGTTCCACTCGGGTGTGTGGAACGCAATTCTTCTTGCAACACGACTTAGCTGTCCTTGGAGCTGAACACATCCTCTCTCTGCTCTTTCTGAATCCCCCGAATGAAGGATTTCTCCTGCTGGTTAACATGTTTCCACACCAAAGACTGGGGGAAAGTTTCACAATTAGAGTGACTTTAATAGATCTGGTTTATTTCTGAAAAAAAACATTGCTTTCCAAATCTCTGTAACGTTTCCTTGATGACGTATCATGCAGCAGCGCAGCTACCAAAATAGCCTTACAGTCTGAAGGAAATCATCGGGAAATATGTTTTTGAAACCATGGGCAATTCCTTTTTCACCAGGAACCATTGGGAAAAAATCTCTGTTTGATAGAAAATGTGGCTTTTTGCCCCAAAAAAACCACAGTTCCTTAGATTCTTGCTGTGAATTTTCTCTTTATCCACCCAGGTAGTTGGGATTCTTTTAGTGTTGGGTTTGCGTTATTTTTTGGAGAAGATGCTTTGTGTTTCCATGAAGGGTGATAAAGCCTTTCCTTTTACACCACCTTTCATGGTCCTGCCAGGCTGATGGGACTCATGCTGTGTCTCCCCAGGTCCAGTGCCTATGCAAGGAGACCATGACCACTGATGAGGCCACCAAGAGCGAAGGGGAGGTGCAGGCAGTGGCCCTCACTGAGCGCGGGGAGGACATCACACCAGCTCAAGACCGAGGGGTTCTGAAGGTAAGAAGGGCTTCCAAGAACGTCCTGCCTTTCTTTCTGCATTTTGGGGTTCGTGGTCACATTGCTGGGCTGCATCCCCAGCCCTTGGGGTCACATAGTACTTTTAGAGCTGTAGGATTGAATTCTTTCATTTGAAAGGCATCAGCTGGAGTGAAGAAGGGAGGGGTGTTTGAGACTGAGCTGCTCCATGAATTTCACTGCTATTGTGTTCCTAATCAGATTATTAGCTGTAAATCCACAAAGAATTTTTGTATGTGACTCACAGACGTTAGAAAGAGCACATTACTGAGGTCATTCAGTCTGCTCCACAACCCCTGCTCATATTCAGAGCCATTTCTGGATAGATCTGCTCCCCAGCTATTGCTCTTCTCCAGTTAAATAGCACCTTTTCTCTAAGAATAGCATCCTCCCCTGCTCCATCCTCAGCTTGAGTACTGCTTGTTCCAGGCTGTAGCATTCAGAAAAAAAGAAGTGTTGACAAGAAGTGAGTAGTGAACAGACACACCCCTGCGAGTAAAATGTGTACGGACCGAAAGTGAGCGTAATTGGATTCACTTCGAGTTTCGAACCACGGTGTTTATCCAGACGCCTCCGCAAAGTGTGGGCAGGTCTCTGTTCCCAGCCCTGTCCTACTCTGTTGCCGTGGCTCTGGTTTGGGATTTATTTTTAGGGCCTGATGGAAGGATGCATTGAATGACTCCCGCTTGAGCCTTCTGTTTGTTTAGAGCGGTGCTGTGGTGTGTATGCACATGAGTGTGTATATATAGAGATGTTTATGTATGTCTATGTGTGTGTCTCTCTCTCCTTCCATATGTATCCTCAGCTGTCCCGTGGCCCTTGCTCATGGGTGATTTCTCTCTCACAGATCATTAAGCGACCTGGGAGTGAAGATGAGTCTCCCATGATTGGGGACAAGGTTTATGTCCACTACAAAGGCAAACTGGCCAATGGTAAAAAATTTGACTCCAGCCGCGATCGGAACGAGCCCTTTGTCTTCAGCCTCGGCAAGGGTGAGCTGGTCCAGGGATGTTCATCCGTGGGGATGCTGGAAGGTGGGATGATCCCAGTAGGAGCAGGTGGGATCATTCTGGTGGGATCAACTGACCCTATTTCAGTACAGATAGACGGTGTCAGCCCTGCCCTAAGTGGCTTGGGTGTATGGGGGTTTTTTGGATGCCATCCTTTGCAGCACCCAGGCTGTTTTTTTTTCTGGGCTCCTGGTTGCTCCCTCCTGCCTGACATTTGTCTCTCTCCTAGGTCAGGTAATCAAGGCATGGGACATTGGAGTAGCCACCATGAAGAAAGGAGAGATCTGCTACTTGCTCTGCAAACCCGATTATGCATACGGCTCTGCTGGCAGTGCCCCCAAAATCCCCTCCAATGCCACCCTCTTTTTTGAGGTGAGTAATGCTAGTGAGCTGGTGCATGGATGAGCTCACTCACTCCCTTCCTGCCTTGCTAACCATCTTAGAAATAATAATAATAATTAAAAAAACCCCTTGACAATAAAAAACACAGCTTGGATTCCTGAAATGTGTCCCTCTGCTCCAGGAACTGCTGCCAGGGTTTTCTCAGAAATGTGTATCTGGGTTGGGAGGCTGGGACTGAAACTCCGGCTGAGGAGAGCCCTGGTGCCGGGGCGGGGAGTGGGCAGATTCCTGTTTTAAACATGTACAGGGGAAGGAGAAAGCAGCTGGGAAATGCCTCCAGGTGCTAAAAAAATGATTAGTGCTGTGCAGCGGTAGGAATGCCACGTTTTTGGCACAGTATGGTTGCTGGGATGAGGCATTCCTCCTGGGCCAGGCTCGCTGGGACAAGGCAGGAGGAATGGGTCTGTCCTAAGTCAAGGCTTAGTCCTTCCAAGTCGAGTGTGGACTAAGCTGTGGGTTGGAGTTGGTCCCATCAGAGAACAAAGAGGAAACCCCTGCCTAACCTGGTCTCAGGAAACTTTCACAGCATCTTCCAGCAGTAGCTGTGTTGTACCCTTATAGGTTTAATAAACTTATTTTTACTGTTACTCTGTGTTATGCTTCAGGTACTGGATGTGCCCCAGTTTCTAATAAATCGTGTGTATTATGCTGTGGTTTGGAGCTGGATTTTATGGACAACTTCTGCTCCTCAGCTGAATGGAGAATTAGCTGGCTTGGTTCTCCAGCCAGAGGATGAACTGCTGCTTCGTGGCTTTGTTTTTCCCTTCTCCTTCCCCCTCCCAAAGCTCTGCCCACTTTTTCTTTATTTTTTTTTAGGTTGAGCTGCTTGACTTCAAAGGCGAGGACTTGTTTGAGGATGGAGGAATAATCCGAAGGATCAAGAGAAAGGGGGAAGGTTACTCCAACCCTAATGAAGGTGCTACTGTGGAGAGTGAGTTCTAGTCCCTTGTAGGGAAGCTGGAGGGATCAGCCTGTCCTGAGCCACCCCACTTTCTTCTCCCTGGCAAGGACCTACTGTACGTGCTGTAGGTGGCCATGCATCATGATAGGATGCAGTTACACCCATCTGGAGGCCAGATGGGGTGGAAAGGGGCTGAGAGAGCAGCAGTGCACTGCTGACCCAGGGATGCACCTCTGAGCTCTCCTTGGCTGGTCCCTGTGATGGCTCTACCAGAGCTGCTGCCCTGGAGGGCTGGCTGGAAAACCCTGAGCCCAGAGCAGCTCAGGCAGCATCTGTGGGGATGATGGAAGAAGCAAAGCCCCATGGGAATTCAGAACTCCACCGTCTGCTCCTCGGGGAGGTCATCAGCCAGGAATTATCTCTCTGAAAGGAGATAAGGAGCCAAGTAACAAGTCTCCCCATACACCAGTGTCCCACAGCCCGTTATCCTTGCTTTACCTGTTTCAAATTAAAGTGTCCATTGGAGCAAATGCTGTGAGCAGGAGCACATACGTGTCAGAATCACAGAGATGGATGCCCTGCCAGGCCATCCTGCGGAGCCAGCGCTGCCCATGTAGGGCAGGGATGGGGAATGCTGGGCTCATTCCTTTGGCAGCCCACCGGCCCTGCCAGCCTTTCTGGTTGTAGCTGCTGTGGTCCTTAATTCATTGGGACCTACACATCCTTATATGTTCAGAGCCCTGAGACCCTTAAATACATCCCCATGAGACAGGACAAGGAGAAGGTAGCCTTGCAGTGAATGTTTTGGGTGCAAATAGGTTTTGTTGGGTTTTTTTCGTGTTGGGTTGTTTTTTTTTTTTTGGTAACAAATGCAACTCTGTTTATGGTGGGCGCTGTGCTGGGGATGGCACAGCAGCTGCGGGGACGTGGCAGCCCACCTTGGGATGAGGCGATGATCCAGGGGGGCAGCAATGGTTTCCCTCAGCTGTGTATTCGAGAGGTGCTGGAATTAGGCTGGAAGAAACCATGCTTCCAGGAGCAAGTATCTCCAGGTTTTTAAGGTTTTAAGTTTTATAGACCTTGATTCACAGTTCTGATCCCTAAAACCTGGGCTGCAGTCAAAATCTGGCATTCCAGCTTTTGTTACATCCTTTCCCCCCACCCCTCCTCCTTCTCCGTTTTTAATCTGAGTACAAATTGCTGTCAGCACATCAAGTTCGTGTGCCAGCCGCACTCAGTACACTCTGTTCTCAGCTCTTCAAAAACAAAATCGCTGCAGGCACCGAGAGAACAATAAGTCAGAGCTGCAACCAGAGTGATGTTCCTTCAGTGGCTTTTTTTTCTCTGTAATCCAAGAGCAACTGCAACCAGCTGACCTGCTCCTGGAAACCTGAGCCCTTTGCTTGCCTTATTTTATGTGGAATTAAAATAGAGAAAAACTGTCCTTGAAAGGAAGGATCATGGCATCCTCTTGTGCCTCCTGTTTTAACGTGGGATCTTTCTGTTGCTGCTACATCCCACAGAGAGTGTGGAACTTGGGAGGGCTGTAGTGCTGCTTTTGAGGTCAGAGATTATGGATCTGTATTCCCTAGGAACATGGAGGGAGATGGCGTGGTGCTGTGGGGTTGCTGGGTTACCTGTATTTTAGGCAGAACTTTTCAGTTTTCCTATGCCTAAGGAAATAGCCAGATTGGTGTTATGTAGTGCAAAAGCAGAGGTTGGCTCTGTAGGAGCTGGATTTGCCTTTTGTCCTCATCCCAAGATGGGTGAGCTCACACCAGCCTGAGCCTGGTGGTCACTGTGCACCAGTGATGGATGCAGAATGCGTCCTGGGAAGCTGGCATCCTCTGCTCCTCTATGCTTGAGTCTCAGCATGGCTTTGGTGGCAGGAGCTGAAGGGTTAAACCTGCCTGTGGGCTTGCTTGGTCTGTGGTCTCGTACTGGGGACTTGCTGTAGGCCCCAGGGCAGGGCAGCACTGTGAGGAGGAGATGGGTGGGTTTCCTTCAGCCCAGGCTGCAGCTGTCCAATGCGGAGCCCAAACCGTCATAGCTGTTTCTGGTACGGTGTCTGCTTTGGCTTGTCCTGCTGCTCACCTCCTGCCACCGTAGTGGGATGGTCAGAGATGCCCTGTAGCATCTCAGGTAGCATCCTGCTCTCTCCAAGCAAACATAAGGTTCACATTCTTGCAGGCCACAAAATCTCTAAGCACAGTTGTGGCAACAGGAATGCCCATTGTGAATTTTTCCTCTTAAAAATCTTTTTTTTTAAATTTTTTTTTTAACAGTATGTAGGGGAGTTCCTTATAAAATTGCTTTTACTTTATGCCTGCCTGCATGTGTATGTCCTGCACCCTGCAAGCAGAATGTAAAGACCATAAAAGCGTCCCCAAAGCCTGGAAGATCTTCAGGATTGAATGAATAAAGAATAATCTTGCTGTGGAAATGCAGCCAGGAGTGCCAGGTGGTGGATGTGCCAGAGGTACCCAGTGCCCGCTCTGGCTGCACTTCCGCCAGCGTCTGGGGCTGGAACAGCACGGTTACTGGTTGAAGATTAAAAATAAAAAGTTTATCTTGTACTTTGAGTTCTGAGAGTCGGGAGAACATGGCCTTGTTTTCGAGGTGGAAGTCAAGGCAGTATAGTGCTGTATAGAAGATTTGTAATCACCATGATAAAGTCTGCGTGGCAGCATGCCAGGAGCAATATCCAGTTCCAGTAAGACTTGACTCGTGCAGTTGAGAACGAGGGGAACATATTAGTCACAATGTTTATCTGTTTTTTGGTCCTTGGTTAGATGAGATATGCCTGCCTTGCTTTTCAGCAGTGTTCCTAAGCCCTCCCTATCCCTCTCTGCACCAGGAGGTCCTTGGTTGCCCCCAGCCCTTTGTTTTCTCTCTTCCAGGGCTGGAGGCTTTGCTGGATTTTGGGAGAGATAAAAATGCTTTTTTTAAGATACTTTGGAGCCCACATTGCTCCAAGGTTTGGGTAACTGTGGGTGCCATCCTGTCACATTCGCTCTTGTCCCCCTGCAGTTCATCTGGAGGGATTCTGTGGCGGCCGCAGGTTTGACTGCAAAGACGTGAAGTTCACTGTGGGTGAAGGAGAGGACCACGACATCCCCATCGGCATCGACAAAGCCCTAGAGAAGATGCAGAGGGGAGAGCACTGCATCCTCTACCTCAGCCCACGGTAAGGATCATCCCCACAGGGATGCTGTGTGGGTTTCAGCTTCCAGCATTGTTTTAGCACTTATGGAAGATGGCTGTCCTGAAAACAGAGCTCTCCAGGAGGCTCTCAGGTTAGCAATGCCAGCAGGAATAGTAAGAGACCAGTGGTGTGCAGGCAAGAATCTTGAGATGCTTTAAAAAAATCATGTAAAAGGGCTTTATCCAAGTCCAGTGTCTGATGTCTCCCTGGAAATTGCCAGGGCTGCGTCCTTAGGCTGGAGAGAAACCTGTGTAAAAAGGTGGCTTTAATGCAGCCAGAAGGGCTGATTCCCAACATATAATGTGTTGTATATTGTTGGGTATTTTTGCTTGTGGAGAATAACATCACCTTGGCCCCAAAATGTTAGACAGCTGTGGGCAGGGAGCTTGGATGTGAAAACAGAATTGGCAACCTGGGCCTGTGTTTGTGGCCAAGGACTGCTGAAATGGTGGGTTTCCCCCATCCTCTGACTGCCTCCTTCTGCCGTCCAGGTATGGCTTTGGCGAGGCGGGGAAGCCAAAATATGGCATCCAGGCGAATGCTGAGCTGGTGTACGAGGTTACACTGAAAAGCTTTGAGAAGGTGAGGGCAGAGGCGCGCTGGTCCCTTCTCAGATTACGGGAATGTCGGGCCCTGTGTAGCATCCAGCCTTTGTCCCTGGTGTGTCTGCAGCCCAACCCCTGCTGAAGTGGACATGTCACCAAGGAGCTCAGTGTTCTTAATTTGTTCTTCTCTGTTGGTTTGTTTTATTCTTGTGGCTGGGGTCCAAGGCTACGTCTCTTATTTGTTTCTAGGCTTGTCCTTTTGTACTTTCTTTTTCTTTTATTTTTCCTTCTCCTTTTCCTTCTTACTTTTTTTCATTTTCTCCTTTTTTCTCCTTTTTTCTTTTTTTTCCTCCTTGTTTCTTTTTTCTTTTATTTTCTTCCCCTTTTTTTCCTCCCCTTCTTTTCCCTGGGCTGCACAGATAAGAGCTGGTGCATCCAGCCAGCTAGCCCTGAGGAGCTTGGCTGTGCCTGTGAAGAGGCTGGGAATGGGATGCAGGAGAAGCCCATGGGATGGGGCAGGTGCTGCTGTGCCACGTCCCTACATGGGGCCCCTGCCCCTGCCATCGCACTGGCTGCAATAGGAGCAGAGCTGGCTCCTTGCTCTGGATATGGCCCTGGTGAGCCCTGAGCATGAACAGGCTGTCCCAGAGAGTGGTGTGGTCCTGCTGGGGGAGGGGTGCTGCTACACTCCCCTGGGAGTGCTCCAGGCATTTGTTTGCAGGCCAAGGAGTCGTGGGAGATGGACACCAAAGAGAAGCTGGAGCAGGCTGCCGTCGTCAAGGAGAAGGGCACGATGTACTTCAAGGTTTGTGAACTTGGGGATGGCAGAGGCGAAGGAAGGGAGCTGGAAATTATTTCGGGGTGACATCAGATACATGATTTGGCAGCCATCAGTGTCAGAGAAGCCATGCACCCCAAACAGTGCTGGGGAAGGCGAGTCCTGCCCTCCCTCTGTCTTTTTCTCACTCCTTGATGCTCCCTGAGATATCTCCTCCTTTCCCAGTGTTGCCTTGGCTGTGTGTGCTCCCTGAAGAGCAGAGAGCAGACTGAACCCTTCCTGGGACAGAGCTATTGCTGAGAAGCTTTGGAGTTCCCCATCACAGCTGGGGCATCCCAGTCTTCCCCACTGCTCCCCACTGACTCGGCTTTTCCCAAGCCTGCTGTTTTTGTAGGTGTTCAGCATTGTCCTCCTTTCATTTATTTATTGAACACACCATATTACACTTGTAACCTGTTGCGAGATGTTCCGGGAACAGACTGAGCGTTGTTGCTTGGGTTCCTCTAGCCTCTCCTTTGCTCCTTCTCTGTGCTCCATCCCAGGAAGGCAAGTACCTGCAGGCAGTGATTCAGTATGGGAAGATTGTGTCCTGGCTGGAAATGGAGTACGGCTTGTCCGAAAAAGAGTCGAAAGCCTCTGACTCCTTCCTCTTGGCTGCTTTTCTCAACTTGGCCATGTGCTACCTGAAGCTGCGAGAGTACACCAAAGCTGTCGAGTGCTGTGATAAGGTAGAGGTGCATGAGCCCTGGGGATGGAGCATCCTCTTCTGCTTGTTTTCAGTGGGAGTTCGTTAGGATTTTTTTTGATTTCTTTTCATATAAGAAAGGATTTCCAAGCAGCAATGGGATGATGGCATGATGCCCCTTCCACACCTCGAGGTCTCCATGGATGCTGTGTGCTTAGGACCAAAAATGCCTTTTGGGGTTCAAAATCCACCTGGGCATGTGTTTACAACAGCTTTTCTTCCTAAGCCACATCCGTGAGACTGGATCTGCCATCTGCTGATGGAGATGAGGCAGTTTTTGTTGCGCAAGATGCAAGTGCTCTGGAGACTTGAAGCCACCCACCTTGTCTTAATTTTGACAGATTTAGTGAGGCTTTGACCTTTAAATTTTGGGGGGGAGCTCCAGGGTGCTAAGGGGATTTGTGTGTTTTCAGGCACTGGGACTGGACCAGGACAACGAGAAGGGCTTGTACCGGAGGGGCGAAGCCAGGTTATTGATGAATGAGTTCGAGCTGGCAAAGTGTGACTTTCAAAAAGTGCTGGAAGTGAATCCACAGAACAAAGCAGCAAAATCTCAGATCTCTGTGTGCCAGAAGAAAACGAAGGAGCACAACGACCGCGACCGGAGGATCTACGCAAACATGTTCACAAAGTTTGCGGAGAGGGATGCAAAGGTGACTGTTGCCCGTTTTTAACCATGTAGCAGGCTGGACTGAGGGATGCTCATCAGGCTTATGTTGAGAAGAGATGGGTTAAACCAAATTAAATTATAGATCAGGCTGAGGATGGAGGGATAGAACCTGCTGCGATGGGAGGAAACATTTTACTTCTTGGTCTCTCTTGTGCAGAGGCTGCCATCAGATGCTCAGTCATCAGTAAAAAGATTTGCAGTGTGAGCTCATAGGGGCTGATAACAGGGTCAGCATTGGTATTTAATTTTGCTGTTCCCAGCTAGTGAGCGTTGATGAACTCCTGGTCGCCAGTAAAATGAAATACCATTCCATCCCTGACAAGGCCAAGGGTATTTTGAGACATGATAGTATGGATTTCCTGAAGTTGGTAAGGCAATAGCCTGCTCCTCTGCTCATGTGGAGAGATCGCTGTCTCAGAACAGGCTCTCATCCAAAATTCCACTGGAGACCCAGTGTACTGTAATGAGAGAGGACACAGCTTTGCAAGCCACCTGTGTGGGTCATTTTTAGTATAAGCTCTTCTGAATTGGTTCCTGAAGGTTGAGGCTGTGGATTAAGTGACCAGTGCAGACTCTGGGGAGCAGCATGCCGGGGCAACTGGCTTGAGCAAGGAGTGGAGCTGCCCTGGCCAGCTGCTGGCACTGTGGTTGGCTTGTGTAGCTGGTTGTGATAGGAAGAGGCAATGCTGGAGCAGGCATGAGGTTTCACCAGGCCTTAGTACTCCTCTCCTGCACCCACTGGATGGGTTGCACCCACAGTTGAGTGGGTGGGCTGCAGCCATGACCAGCTGTGCGTGCTGTACCTCCAGCTGGGTGGACAGGCTGTACCTGTGGCTCCACTCCAGTGCTGCTGCCTGACCTCCTTGTCCCTCTCTGTGCCTCTGCATCCCTCCGTCCAGGCTCACTCCATGTCAGTGCTCTGCTTCTGTTGAGGTGGGTCACATCATTCCCAGGGGTCCCATGCCTTCCCCAAAAGCTGGCTGAGCTGGTGAGGTTTAACCTCTACCAGCCACTGAGAAACAGGATCCTTCGATGTAAGCTGCAGTATTTGATAAGCATGGGGGAGCTGTGGGGGACAATTTTGCCTGCCCTTCCAGGCTGCCTCTGCCTATCCCCAGCATCACTGTCAGCTGCGTCCTTCTTCCTTTTCCTGTTTCCAACTCGCTGTGCTTTGTTTGCTGTTTGGCAGGAAGCAGCTAGCAAAACCGGGGTGGAAAGAGCAGCAGAGAAGGCGGCTTGTGAAAAAGGACTGAAAACTCCTGGTGCTGCAGATGAAGAGGCTGAAGGACATGTATGATGGAGGAGGGGGGGGATGGGAGAGCCTCCTGCCCTCGGCCCGCACAGAAAAAGGTTTCTGCCAAACCTCGGAACTTGCCAGTGTTTTCTTGTAAAGCTTGTTACACTTCGTGTGATTGTGGAAGCAAAAAGCGCCTCGCAAAGAAAAACAAACCCCGTCCTACCGCCTGAGTGCGCTCGCGGACAGACCAGGAGCAGCGGGATGCCAAGGGACCACTGCACGTGGAACAAATAGCTTTTAAAGAGCAAGAAAAAGAAAAAAAATAATAAATTAAAACTTAGCTCTTGGGAGGTTTTCGTAGACAGTTTTTCCCAGCTCCCTTGGCTTTGTGTCCACTGTCAGCACAGCATCCCGGGTCCTCCGAGACGCGCTCCTGTGGGATGTGGGACGTGCTCCTTGTACGCTGCAGTGCTGCCTCTGGTTGTATCCGGCACATGACAGGGCTGCACCGCCCTGGCACCAGCCCTGAGCGTGCAGGGACAGCGCTGAGTCGTGGGCACGGTGGGAGCCCAGGGCTGGCTGACGATATGGCCCCCGGGGCTCACTCACCCGTGGTGGTTGGCTTTCTCTCCTGCTGATTTCTTGCCTGTGGCAAAAGGGGTTGCAAGGCGGGAGCCAGGCTCAGTGTGAGGACCCACATCACTTCCACTGCAGCCCCTCAGTGCAGGAACATATTTTGTCAAGCAGTGTTTGGGGAAGGGGACACACAGAGGTTTTATCTTTTGAAGAAGCTGATTTCTATTTCTTTAGAGAATAAAAGCCTATCCAGGTTCACAGGCACTCAGCCCTCAGCCTGCATCCCATCTCTTGGCTCCTGACTTCAAATGGGAGTCTTATTGCTTATTTGGGATCCATACTGAGAGAAAATAACAGGTTGACATGTGGTTCAGAAGGCAAGTGACTGGCTCCGAGCTGGTACCATGGGTTTGTAGCTTGTCAGTGAGCTGCTTTCCCGTGGCGAGGAGGTCCCGAGTGCATTGTGTCCTTGCACCGGTGCTGCTGCCTCCTCAGCCATCAAACCTCTCCATCCTCAAGGGATGCTGTCACTTCTGCTTGAGAACAGCTTTCCAGTTGTTATTTTTCCTGTTTCTTTGTAATATGCCTTTTGGAGTTTGAAAATAAACAACTGAAATAAAAAAGAAGTACTGTTCTCTGGATCCTGCTCCAGCAAAGCGGGTGGCTGTGGGGAGGATAGGTGTGTACTCCCCAGGTGGAAATGCCCGAGCAATTAAGAAATTATTGCTGTCTCCAAAGTCTGATGCTACTGCCCCTTTTTATCAGTGCCGTCATTCACTGGAGAGCCAGTGAAGGGCCAGCATGTTGTGCTTTGAAAAGTACTGGCTACAGATACTCTTTGGGGGTCTGCTGCTCCAGCTGCTCATCGAGGTCTCGGGTTTTCCACCACTCTGGGATGTCCTAGAGCCAGCAAAGCATCCCTGGGGGTGCTGCCCAGGGAAGCTGCTGTGAGACCCAGGGTCTCTGCAAAATATTTTTTCTTTTTTTTTTGTGCAAGCAAGGTAAAAAAGTCCTTTGGGGGCAGCCCAAGCCACATTTTCCATAGGAAACAATCTCTACAGATAAAAAGCCCTCACTTTGCGGTTTCCGGGCTTGCTTCCCGTTCGCAAGGAGACTTTTGGTGTATTTTAGCTTGATGTTTTTCTGTCCCTTGGAAGAGAAATTAAACTTATGTGGGTGATGCGATGTGGTTTAGAGGTTCAAGGCACACCAGGGTGATTTTGTGCGGAGGCACTGAAAGTTTGCGGTGCCGGCGGGTCTCGGTGCGCGGTTCTCAAGTGCCATCTGGTGGCACCGGGCACGGCGTGGCGGGAGGTTTGGGGTGACTCTGGTGGGCGGGGCAAGGGCGGGGGTCTGGTAGGGACACTTGGTTTGTCCGGCTTTGCAATCGAGCAGCATCCACGGGGGGCCTTTGAGGGGCAATATTAAGAACTAAATATTAAGTGGCGTAATAACGAGATGAGGTGTGAGCTGCAGGGGGTGAATCCCGTCACCCAAAGGTGCCTGGGGACATGGACAGGGGTTGAAGGAGAGCGGTGGTCCGTATGGAAACCCTTAGCACTGCCTGGAGCCAGGGATGTTGCCTTCCCCTGCATGGGCTTTCCAGGCACAACTCACACAGAACAGTCCAAATCCTGCTGTTCTCTCACCAAAAAGACTTTTTGGGTGAAAAAAAAAAAAAAAAAGAGAAAAGAATATCCAGGGAGGATAACCCTGAATACAGTCAGACAGCGTTCCTCTGCCCACACCAGACTGTGGTGAGTGGCTCTACTGTGTTGGGGACCCCACCCTGCAAGGGAGGAGCTGTGCACCCCCTGCATTCCTGCAGAGCCCCCTTTTCCTGTGATTACTACCCTGCCAGCTGCTCTCCCAGCAAGCCTGGCTGAGAGCCCCTGAAATCCTATTAACTGAGTTTCAGGAGAAATAAAGTTAATCATCTCCTTCACCTGCTCTTCCTCCTTCTCCTCCTCCCACCCCAGAGGCTTGTGGAGGTGGCTGAGCCAATGCTGTAAGAGCACTCGGACTATTGTGGCTGTGAATGACCCCATGGGTCTGGTCCTGGGTTTGTAGGGGCTGGAGGACCAGAAGGTCAGCAACTGGTGCCGGGGAGGAGGGAAGGCAGTCGGGGCAGGACAGAGGAAGCGATGCCACTGCAAACGGAGATCCTGCGTGAGGTCTGGGCTGCAGAGAGGTGAGTGCCACTGGGCAGGATGTGACCTGTGGGGTGGATAATGTGCTGGCCAGCCCCACCACACTCCCATCTTCTCCAGTGCTTTTTTCTCCTATTTTCAATTTAAATGCAATTTAATGAGCAGTTTTATCAGAGTCTTTTTGATTACGGGGTTGGTGTGATGATGCTTATTGACTTACAGAGAGGAAAAGGGTTTATAAGACGGGGATCCCCAAATTAACCTCCTTGCTGTCACCCTTGGCCAAGTCAGAGCCTGTCCTGTGCTCCCTGCTAGGAAGGATGATGTCGGACAAGCTTGACTCAGTCGAGATGGGGGAAATGCTTCTGGAGCCACATGACCTTTCCCCCTTCACCAAAAACTGGGGCAGTCTCATGCCCCCTAAGGTCTGTGGAGGTCTGGAAGCCCTCACTGCTTTGCTTTCTGTGCCCCACAGTCCCAGCGAGGAGCCAGGGAGTCCCCAGCAGCAGAAGCCCAAACAGGTGAGAAAAAATCCTTCCCCTCCATCCCGTGTGCTGTCATTCCCTGTTGGGGGCTGTCCTCAAGGGCTGGGGTCATCAGAGACCCTGAAACCCTGGGGCCCCACACCAAGACTGACTAGGGGCTGGATGGGCTCTCTATTGGGGTGCTGCAGCCTAGGAGGGGACGAAGTTTTTGGTAACCTCCTTCAGAGCAGGTGGGTAGAGAAAATCCCACAGCCCTCCCTTCTCCTTTGTGCATCCTTCTGAACCTCCTTTCCATCACTTTGAAGCACCCCATGTGGTGGTTTCCTAGTTCCTGGTTAACACTTTAATTAAGCCCCTCAGTTAAGCTCTCAGCTGTGACTCACTTTCCCCAGGCTGTGACCCTGAAAGCCAGACCCCCTTCTTGCATTTTGGCACAGCCCTCACATGCCACCCTGCCTGCCTTGGAGGGGTCTCAGCAGGAATTTCATCCACCACCCAATTTAATCAACAGCCCCTCCTCGAAGGGCTTCGTTAAGTAACGAGTGGCTGTCCTCCCCGCAGCTGCTTAAGGGATTAGGGGATGTGAAAGAGCTTTTCAGTGTGAGCTGCTGACATGGAAGAAAACAGCTGGTTCCCAGCTTCACCGTGGGACTCCCAGCTCCCCCCCTCCCCAGATTTGCAGTCCTGGGATCCCACTGGGATCTGTCAGGATCACACCTTTTGCAAAACACCTTCACTCACTGCACTGGAGCATCTGGAAGGAAAAAAATCCCTATGAGGGGGAAGATGCTCTCTTGGATAGTGGAAGATCTAGTGCATCTGGATTTGCTTAGATCCCTTTCTGAGGGCCCTGAACTGACACCCACTCCCCGAATACCTCCTTTCCAGAGCCAAGTGCTGACCCACATGCTCCGTATTTGGTAAATCAGGGTTATTTATAGCCCCAGCTAACTGGGATTAGGTATGTTGTGTCTAATCCTCCTGCTTCCTTGCTCCTGCTGACCTCCATCCCAGCAAGGCCCTGCAGCTCCTTTTGCGGGGGTGAGGGATGGAGGTGAGGAGCAAGGCTGTCTGCCCTTTCTCATGTACCCTTGTCCCAGCTCAGGTACCCAGAGTGGCTCTCAGCCAGGGTCCCTGTGGCACAGTGTGGCTTGTTCCTCTGTGCTAACATGGTCCGTGGCGTCAGGGCAGTGTCAGCACCACTTGTCAATCCCTTGTTGCCAGGGCTGACACATGGCTGCCTGTCCCAGGGTGGATGCTCTTCTGTCTGTCTGTTAACAGTCCTTTCTGTTTTCCTTCCTCTGCCTTCCTTGGGGGGTTGCCCCATGGTAAGTCACTCATTTGAAAGTGTGACCCCTACCCCACAGCGAGTCCTTGTTCCATGTTGGGCCAGGGAAAAGCACAGCTGTACTTCCGAAAGGGAGACGGTGCTATATGAGCAGGGGTTGCCTTGCAAAGAGAAAAGGGGTTTAAGGCCAGCACCACTTCTGCAGCACCATCTGTGGGGGCAGAAGCTGAAGAAGAAGAGGCAGGAACCTGGACCGGAGCCTGAGGCCAAGCCAAGGCGGCTGCGAGTGAAGAAGCTGGGTGAGGCAACGGCTATTGAGGAGCCACCTGCCCCTGCACAGGGTGAGCACAGATCACCACGGCTCCCATGGAAATGGGGGGACATACTGCTCCCCTCCCCCCCTCCAACCTGCTGTGGCCCCATCCTGCACCTGCCATTCTCTCCATCATGGGCATCTCTTGAAATGTGCAGGGGTGAAGAAGCTGAGGAAGAAGAAGGAGGAGAAGGGAGAGGAGGAGAGCGACAAGGACTCCTATTCCAAATTCACCAGGGAGCCTCGGAAGAAGAAGGAAAGCCCAGCTCCTCGCTCCCATGTGTCCAAGGGTCCCAAGAAGCAGCAAGGTGTGGGGACAGCACCCACCTCTCTGCAGGCACTTGGTCGTGGCACTGGAGCTGTTGACGCTTCCGGTGTCTGCTGGGCTTCTGCACATCCCTGGCAGGGCTTTTTGGCCAAAACCCAGCTACAGACCCGGGAGGGACGGGGATGTGGCAGGGGACCTGCACTCATGGCCTTGGCTGGGGAGTTGGGACCAGGGGGAGGCGGGGGGGGTGTGGTGAAGCACTCCCTGGGATTGTGGCAGTTGGCGGCTTGGCAGTGCCATCAGGTCCCCAGCCACCTTCCTGGGGGGAAAAGATGGGCCCTGACCCCCCGCTCTGCACCCGGGGCTGCAGCCACGGGAGGGCGCTGGGACCGCGCCGGCACCGCCCGGCACCGGACACGTCCCAGGCGCAGCTGGACACGGCGGACAGGACGGGACGGGACCCACGGCCCCGCACCCCGGCTGGGACAGGATGAGTGTCCGTTCCGGCCGGTGTTGGAGCGAGAGGATCCGTCCTCGCAAACCACGGGGCTGGGGGTCCCGCCTGCAAGAGGACATCGCGTTGCTGATGCCGTGGTGTCACCTCTGGGCAGAGCTGGCTGAGGATGAGGAGGAAGAGGAAGAGGAGGTGGAGAATAAAGACCCCCCAAAAAAGCTCAAAAAGAAGCTCCCTAAAGACCCTCCCTCAGCAGAGAGCCGGGAGAAGAAGCTGAAGCCGAAGGGTGAGTGTCCAGGGGCCGGAATGGCCTTAAGCCCAACTCTGTCATCACTTGCATCTGTCCTTGCTGAGATGAGAGAACTGCCTGCACCCTGTTCCCACCACTGTCCCGGGGAGGCTCAGGGTGCTGCCGAGCAATTGCCCCCTCCCCATTCAATCTACCCCCAGCCCAGCCCTTCCCGCTGCCTCCACCTTGCTGTCTCCCTGTCTCCATCACTGCCTGTCCTGGCTGCTCATCAGCTCCTCTGTCCCACCAGGAGACAAGAGTGACCCTGACACCAAAGGCAAATCTGCCAAAAGCACCAAGAAGGAGCAAATGTCCGTGTTTCAGGTGAAGAAGGAGAAGAAAAGCAAGAAGAAAGGTATGGGGTGAGCAGGAGGGGGAGGCATCCAGTCCTGCTGCCCCACAGCATCACCCCTAGCTAACAGCACCCAGTGTTGCATGACTGTGTCCCCCATTTCCCTCACAGCCACCACCAGCAGTGATGAGGAGGATGATTCTGACTCCAGCACCAAACCCATCAGGTCAGAGAAGAAGAAAAACCCGGCGTCCCTCTTCCAGACTGGTGGGGATCCCCCCAAGGAGAAAAAATCCAAAAAGAAAGGTGAGAGCCCATCACCGGTGATGGAGGGTGGTATGTGCTGGAGGGGCTTCTGGGAGTGCAGGTGAGCTTGGTCATGAAGGATGGGGGTTATGATCAATGGTGTTGGCATGTGTCTATGCCGAGCTTGATTTTGGGGCTCAGCAGAGTCAGGATCTTCCCCCTTCTGTGCCCTTGCCTGTTCCTGCCTGCAGTTCCTCCCAAAGGGGCTGAGAGTGAGGAGGAGACCCTGGAAACCCTGCAGAAAAACTCCAATAAGAAGGGGAAAGCAAAGAAATCAAAGAAGGTACAAAAGACCCCTCAGAGCCATGGGGTCCCCCTGGGGCAGGGGGGGGCTGAAGACTTGCTCTTCCACCCAGGGTAAGCTGGGAGGCTGCAGCATCCCCCAGCAAGACCCACTGCAGCACCATCCCCAAAGTCATCAGCTGCAGGGCCACAGCCCAGGGGGGACTGGAAACAAGGAACAACTAGCTGGGAAAGGAGGGAGACTTTCAGCAGGTTTGACTTTGGAGTCACCATCCCCTCTCATGAAGCAGCTGAAGGAGGAGAGGCCCCCATCACCTGTCATTGAGGTTGACAACCTGGAGGAGTTCGTGCTGCAGCCAGCACCGCAAGGTGTGACCATCAAGTGCCGGGTGACACGGGACAAGAAGGGGATGGACCGGGGGCTTTACCCCACTTATTACCTTCATTTGGATAATGACAAGAAGGTTAGTTAGGGTGAGGGCATGGAGACTCGTGGGGCCCTACGTCCATCCTGGGGAGCACTCTCAGAGTTTTGGGGGGATAATTGCCTGTATCCCACTGTGGTGGTGGGTTCTGGATGGGGCTGCCTCCCTCTCCTGTAATTCCTCTTGGGAAATGCCGTACGTTGATGGTACCCGGGATAACGATCTCGCATCGGCTAGAGAGCCATGCTAATGCTGGGCTGGGCTAAGCCCCTCTTGCCCTATGGCAGTACAATATGCCCAATACAGCCAGTATTTTGGGGATCATCTTCACTCCGTGACTTGCTCAAGGTCATGGCAGTGACCTGTTGGGGGGCGAGCCAGAGACAGCAGTGTCAATGGCAGTGACAATGTCCGATCCTCACATGGTCCAACCACTCTACCAGGTGTTCCTCCTTGCTGGGAGGAAGCGTAAGAAGAGCAAAACCTCCAACTACCTCATCTCCATCGACCCCACTGACCTGTCACGGGGAGGAGAGAACTTCATTGGGAAGCTGAGGTAGGAGCAGAGGTGGCATCCCATTCCTGCAGTACCCTGTTCCCACCCATGGATTACTGGCTGCCCCGAGCAATGGCTGGGTCAGACAGGAGGCTAAATTCAGCATTTCCCACCGCTGGGTCCAACCTGAGGAGTGGCAGGGGGCTGAGAGGGGAAAACAGGCTTGTCCGGTTCCTCCCAGCAGACAGGTCATGGCTAGAAAAGGCGCCCAGCAAGTCCCAGCCCACTGCATCACCAGCAGCCACACAGCAGTGCTGGGGGATCCCTGTAGTGGCAACACCCTGGTTTAAGGGTGCCTTGAACCAACAGCAAATGACTAAAGAGTGGGAAGGATGGCGCTGGCTGAGGGTGCATTGGGGGTTTGCAGCTAGACCAGTGCAAAGGCTGTGCCCGGAGAGGGGTCAAAGGGGGGTTGTATTGGACTCAGTGGCATCAGCCACAACCAGCTCTCATCCTTGGTTGCAGATCCAACCTGATGGGTACGAGGTTCACAGTGTTTGACAATGGTGCAAACCCCGACAGAGCTAACGCTGACTGGTCCAACGTGCGCCAGGAGCTTTCGGCCGTAGTCTACGTAAGCAGCAGTGCAGGAAGCCCCCCTGGACCTCCCGGGCAGGCAGCAAGGGGGTCCCAACCTGCACCCATTCACTGGGTGCTGCCCCAGGGGAATTGCAGGGGTGCGGAATGGGCTCGAGCCATCCCTGAGTCCTTGTTCAGCCCCCATGAGAGGCTGCAGCCCGTGGTGGTTGCCGGTTTTAGGGACAGGGTTTCTCTTGCAGGAGACCAATGTTTTAGGCTTCAAAGGCCCCCGGAAGATGACGGTCATCATCCCTGGGATGAATGCCGATGGTGAGAGGGTGCCCATCCGTCCCCGAAATGTAAGTTGGGGCCGGGCTGGGCAAAACTCCTTGGGGTCTGGGTTTGCCAGGGATTTTACCAGTTTGGAGCATGGAGAGGCTTTCAGGTGTCCCTGAAATTCAAGGCACTTACCTGGGAGGTGGGAGACACAGTGTCTGTATTTTTTTTTCTCTGTGACAGATTCCATTTCCATGTGGGTACAGCTACAGAGCATCCCCCCAGGCACTCCACAGAGGGTGGCAGGGCTCTGGAGGAAGTCACCCTAACCCTGCTCTCCCTGCTTTTCCCCCTCCCCAGGATAACGATGGCCTCCTGATGCGATGGCAGAACAGAAACATGGACAATATAATTGAGCTGCACAACAAGGCACCAGTGTGGAACGATGAGACTCAATCCTACGTCCTCAACTTCCATGGCCGGGTCACCCATGCCTCTGTCAAAAATTTTCAGATTGTTCATGGCAGTGACCGTAAGCTGGGAAGGGGGTGGGATGGGATGGGATAGAGGGATGGGGTGGGGAAGCAGTGCCTCATAAACTGGCCCCAGCACCCCCTTTTTTTTGCTGAGGTTTAGTTTTTTCACGCTTTGGGGTCTTGCCTGACTTTGCTGGAGCTGGGATGAAGCCAGACAGAGAGAAAGGCATTGCGCAGGAGCTGCCCTGAGGCCCCAGCACTGGCAGAGACAGCATGCAGGGCTCCTGTTGCCACAGAGATTAGGGCAAGGACAGATCCTGTGGGGTGCTGAGCCCCCCATCACACTACAACCACCCACTCAGCTCAATACCCCAGAGCTTTAGCCCCACCACGCACCCCACATCACCAGTGGGCTCAGCCTGAGCTGCACAGTACCTTGGGGACAGCCCCTCAGGGGTGGCAGCAGCTCTGTCTGGATGTGGCCACTTGTCACCTGTCTGGTACAGTCAGAAGCTCTCAGCCTCCGGGGTGTTGGGTTACTGGACAGAAAAAACCTCTTGAGGGCCCCTGGTTATTTATACAGATTTCCTGTCACCCGCCCTCCAGTAGCAGCAGTCCCACTGTCAGGGGGTGGGAGTGTGAGTGGGGTCCCTGTCCCTTGGGGGGGCTGTGACTCCCAGGGAGGGGGGACTGGAGGGACTAGAGGGTGCTGTGGTCCATGTGCTGGATTATGCAATGGGAAAATGATGCTTTTTGATAACATGTGCTGCAGTGCAGCACAGCCAGTGTGGGAGCTGAAGGCAGAGCTTGGGGCTGGGGGGGTGGGCAGCTTCTTTCAGATGCTGCTGCATGGGTGCCCTGGGAAAAGGCAGGATGGGTGCACAGGTGACATTCCAGTTGCTCGTCCTCTTTCCCACAGCCGACTACATCGTGATGCAGTTTGGGCGTGTGGCGGATGACGCCTTCACCATGGACTACAACTACCCTCTCTGTGCTGTGCAGGCCTTTGCCATTGCCCTCTCCAGCTTCGACGGCAAGCTGGCCTGCGAGTAGCACCTCCACTGGGCCTGCTGGGACCACTGGGACCGCCTGCCAGTGCCCGGTGGATGCTCCTGCATTCCTGTCCTGTTCCATTCCCTGTGTTTCCACCTTCTGTCCAGTGCATGCTCACAGTCACAGTTGCTCCTGGGGTGGTTCACAGAGCACGGTGCTTGCCAAGCACTGTGGGATGCTCATCCAGCCGCAGCCACCCTCTCCGGGCAAATTCAGGACAGATCGCTGGTCTGGGGTGATGGCAGAGTCAGGCCTGAGGTATATTTAGCAGATGAGGCTGACTGTGATCCCTATCTCATCCCTTTGAGATGTTTATTGGACTCAGATCCTGGAAACTCATCCCCCCCTTTTTTTTTTTTTAGATTCTGATTTGTATTTTTATGCTCAGTCCCCCAGTGAGAGGGGGTAGGTAGTCTCCTTGCTTTGTGTTTCTTCATCCCTCTGTGAGTCTGCACAGAGGCACCATGCAGGTGGGCTCTGCCCAAGCTCCCAGCTAGAGACCCCCATCCTCACTCGATGCTCACTGGGCACAAAGCCCCTGTTTTTCCCCATTTTGTCCTGGTGTGAGTGGATGGCCAGTGCCCATGGTGTCTTTTCACCTCCTGGGTCTCACCATGCTGCCCAGAAACTGTTAGGGATTTGGGTCCCTGAGAAGCAGCCTGGCACTCAGAGCACTGACAGCCTGTAGGCATGTGCTTGAGGAATGGTGGTGCCAGTGGAGGAGGGCTGGCAGCCGTGTGAGGCAGAGCTGGCATTGTTGGCAGGGGGCCCAGCTGGGTCAGTTTTTCAGGAGGGACCTGGAAGAGAAAACTGAGGGTGCACCAGGAAGCAATGGAGTGACTCATGAGGTGTGGTGTGGTGCTGAGTCACGCTTAGCACCCAGACAGGCCCTGCCAAACCCCCTGTGCCTCTCCCACTCACTGCCCCTTTCCTCTGCAACATCCCTCCAGACCCCACACATCCCCGGTGTTCCCACTGCTGCGACTGGCCCCACTGGTGCTCCTTGTTCATGGGGAGGTGGCGGCCAGAAGGTGCCACCCCCTGTCTCAGACTGGTGGGGTGTCATGGGGAGCTACGGGGAGACAGCGAGAAGGGGAGATGCTGGAGAGGGGTTAGCTCAATGGGAGCAGATCAGCCCATGCTCCTATTTCCAGTACAATCCCACCTTTATGGAGTGAGGATTTGGCTTCAAAGACAGTCCCCAACCTGATTAATTCAGCGGTAAGAAACACGGGGACACGCCAAGGTCCCCTGAAACACCATCCTCAACTCCCTGAGCTGTTCCTCTTACCAGCTCAGCTAATGCACTGACCCCAGGACAAGCTGGGCTTCCTTTCTCAGAACACATACAGGTTGTTCCCCCATTCTGGAGGTGATCTGAGCTCTGCAAGTTAATGCATCTGAGAGGCAGCTGGAGCAGTCGGCCTGAAGAGTAGTGGATGGATGAGACAGATGCAATTGTGCAAGAGGGATGCTCATCCTCACTGGACAGTGTTGCAACACCAAAATGGCCTGAACCTGTCTCTCCACGGACCTGAGGACAGATGACAGTGACAGCGGGACTATGAGCTGCTGCTGGACCACTGCTGAACATCCTGCCCCAGTAGCTTTGCAGATGAGGGAGGAGATTTTCCCACCAGCTTGCATGAATCTGGGCTCCATGATTCATCAGCAGACGCTCATGGCAAGGGCAGAGGGAGGTGGACAGTCTGGGGACAACAGGCTGGTGTAGGACATTGTCCATTACCCACGCAGCGAGATCAGAGACCATCTTGTGAGCTAAAGGGAGAACCAGCCACAGCAGTTCAGGACCAGCATCCCTCATGAGGTACGGCCACCAAATGTGGGGAAAGCAAGAGCTTTCTGCCCAAATCCAGCCATGAACCCAACATCTGTTTGAAACTGGGACAAGCTCAGCTGATGGTTGAGCTAACACTTGTCCCCGTTTCCTCCAGTAGAGGCAGAAAAGAAGCAGCAGGGTGAGAGAGAGGGGTTTGGGCTCCCCAGCTTCTGGCTGGAGCATAAGCTGCTGTTATCCCAGCTGCTCCCCAGGACGATTCTCCTTCCCCTCATCCAAAAAGTCTCCATTTTGCCCGTTGTTGCTTGCAAACCCCTCAGGTTTCCTGGCCTGTAGCCTAAGCAGAGCAAAATATCTGCCTTGGGTATCCAACACAATGTCACCCCATCTCAGAGCTGTCGCTGCATCAGTTGCCCACCCTAAATCCCTTACACAAACCCTCTAATGCAAACCAACTGTGGCACAAGAAACAAATGAAAACAATTTAAGAGGGCGATGGATATTTGGGCCCTTTGTTTGCTCTGGCTGTTAACACCAGAGAAGAGGAGGGATGGAAGCAGTTGAAATGTGTATCTACTTTGGCCAGTGGAAAGTGTGACGGATGCACCAGAAGACCAATGGCTGAGGATGCTGGGGTGTGCGTGGGTGTGAAAGGAATGCTCGCTGCAAGAAAAGAGGGGAAAAAAAAAAAAAGAAGAGCCTTATCAATGGTGTTTGAGCCCAGAGTGTGTGTCTTCTTTGGAGAAAGGGCTTTGTCAATCCCCAGGGCTGATATTTTCCCTGCAGTGTGAGGCTTTGAGGTTTCTGAAGCTTCATTTTAGGGTGCTGGTGCTACAGGGATGGTTTTAACCCCACAAAGTGCTTGTGCAAGGGCACAAGCATGGCCAGGGGTGACTGTCATCAGCTCCTCAAGGGAACCTCCTGGGAAATGCATTTTATTTTTGCAGAGATGCTTATAAGGCAAAGGGAAGAAAAAAAAATAAGGCCCTACTTCAATGCTGAGCACGTGTCCCAGTCAGGACCAGTGTTGCTGTGGTGCCGTCAGCTCTCTCAGGCAGTGGTTGTGGCATTCCCCACCCCATGCTCATGAGCGGAAAGATGCTCATCTAGAGCTGATCAGGAAGATGGATGTGGGAGGTTCTTCTCCAGTTGTTTGCTACTCCCCTTTCCCCAGACCTCTGGGGCTCAGTGGGCTCCACGCACCCAGCCCTGAGAAAAGGCTTAGCCCCTGTACTCTTTGGGGGGCTGACAGATATTTTCCAGAAGGTACGTGCCCCATTGGGCAGGCAAATGAAAAAGGAAAGGGTCGGTGCATCCCAGCGGGAGTGGAGCCCAGCACTGGGAAACTCCTCGCCCAGCAATGGAAGGGCTGGAGTTGTTTGGTTCCCAGCAAGTTGCCTAGCAAAGAACAGCGTCTCAGCCCTGGGGGTTCTCTCTTCAGCTTTGAAGTGGTGATACATTAATTAATTAAAGAAATGATTGTGATGAGGTGTTTTTCTCTTCTCTACCCTTCCCCTCCCCTTGTATTTATTTTGGTGACATATTTTTAGAGGGAAAGGCAGACTTGTTGCTGGTAAGCTGAGCTGTGGCTTTGCAGGATAGGCTCCTTCTTGGTGCAGCAAGCAACAGGCAGCAATGGGAAAGCCAATATTTTTCAACTGCTTTTTAAAAGGAGTAATTTTTTAAGTAGTGAATCTATTCTGGAGAAGTGTTGGAGTTTTACAATGTTGTAGCTGTTCTTGGTGTCTTGCCTAGACTTGGATGTTCTGGCCATAAGAAAATATTATTTATGGCATTGCAGCTTGCAGCTCTTTTATATTATAATTTGGGAAAGGAAGTTGCTGTTCCCACCAGTGGACAAAAAAATAGCACAAACATGGATTATGGACTTCTGAAGGAGAGAAAAAAAAAAAAAGTAAGAGGCAGAACAGAAACAAACCACTGAGCTGGGCTCAAATCATTGCACTCCAGAACAAGCTCCCAGCACCGCTAGCAGTCGCATTGGACGCTGAGGTGAGACCCCTGCCTGCAGTGACCGCCTTGGTACTTCCCTGCACAGTGTTACATGTGTTTCTAAACATTTGCAGATCAGGCTTTTATTTATGGGCTAATGCACACTTGTTTGCTCATGCCTTACTCAGCCTAAACTACTATTGAACTCAATTAAGGCTGTCATCTGCAGGAGCACTCAATGTCATTTTTGCCCAAGTAAGGGATGAGTAACGAGGCTCCAAACAGCCCTTGGAGAATTGAAGCCATTTTGTTACAGTTTTTGGTCCAGATTTCTTACAAGTTAACACCAGGCCAAGGGTGGAAGAATGCGATATGGCTTTATGAATCACACACAATTGCTGAATGTGCTGGATGCTTCAGAGCCTGTCACTTCATGGGCTGGAGAGTTGGCTTGTCCCAAAATGCTTGAATACAACCAAGCTCATCACGAAAATTGGAAAAATATGTTTCTAGAAGGGATGGGATGCAAAGAGCATCCCTTCTCCAAGGAAGGCAATGGGAGGATTCCTCTCTGTGAGTTTTGGGTACCACGGCACAGGTCTGTGCCGCACATCTTCATCCGACAGGACCGGAGGTTTTGCCCGTGCTGGGGCTGTGGTTCCTGACAGTGGGGCTGGGTCGCAGCCAGGGACTCGTGTGCCATCAGCTGGCTGTAGCTTAGCGTGTTGCCATCCATCAGCTTGCTCAGAGAAAATGACCATGGCTTGGCTCCTGGATGAATTCCCTCGGGGAATTACAACAGTGTGGGCTGAGATCCCCATCCTGGGCACCATGGGGTGAGTGTCTGGAAGAGATGGGGAATCTGCAGTCTGGTGGGATGCAAGGAACTGAGTGTGTAGGTGAGGATGAGGAGAGGGAGGAAGGTCTTGGGAGGGGGTTGATGGGAATAAGAGGATAAAGATGTGCAGCAGGGCATCAGAGTGTGCAAAGGACAATGAAGATGTGCAGAAGGGGACGAAGGTGAGCACAGGGATGAAAGTGAGCGTAGGGGGGCACGGACGTTTCAGAGCAGGAGGAAGGCGATCACAGAAGTGACGATGTGCAAAAGGGGATGAAGGTGTTCACGGGGAGCCCTGGCCGGCTGGGGACGGGACGGGACAGCAGCACTCTCATGCCCCGGCCCGAGGCCGTCGGACGGAGTGGGAGGAAGAGGAGAAGGAAGGTGAGGAAGGTTCACAGAGGGCGCTCCTGGAGACCGCGCCGAGCCGAGCTTCAGGGCTGGCCTTTCCCAAAAAAACCTCCCTGCAGAGGGGAAGTCCCGCGTCCTCGCTGCCCCGACGGGGACGCAGGGAGAGTCGGCCGGCAGGAAGGGCCGGCAGGAGGAGGAGGAGAGGAAGGAGGAGAAGAAGAAGGAGGAGGAAGAGCAGAAGGAGGAGGAGGAGGCAGGGGGGAGGAGGAGGGCAGGGGGGGAGGAGGAGGTCCGGCCCGGCCCCGCCGCCTCCTGATTGACTCCCAACTTTCTGCTCCTCCCTCGCATAAACTTTCCCGTCCCTGCGCCTGGCTCTGTGCGCGGACCCGGGAGCCCGCCGCGCTCCCCGCATTCCTGTCGCCCTCTCCGGCCAGGCCCCGGCTCCGGCCCCGGTCCCGGCCCCGGCCCCGGTCCGGCCCCGGCCCCTATCCCGGCATCCGCGGCCGGCCCAGCCCTCCGGAGCACGGAGCAGGTAAGCGCTCGCCGGGAAGAGACTCCCAACCCCCCTTCCTCCGCCTCCTCCTCCTCCAGCCCCTCCTTCCTCCCGGCCCGTAGCCCTCCGCCTGCCCCTGGCCCCGGCGGATGGCGGGGGTCGGCGGGGTCGCATCAGTCCTGTACCTCCCCCCGGGGCTCCCCGCGATGCCCCCTGGATGGGGTGTGTGCGTGCAGGGGGCACAGCCGAGCTGCTTCCACTCTCGGCGTCGGGTCCCCAGGCTCCCGCCCCGTCGGGGTTGCGCTGCCTCCGCACCGGTCCCCCGGCGGGTCCCCCTGCTGCAGTTTATCCCCGGGGTTACAAAGGGGCCTTGTGCCCGCACGTCGGGAGCGTGCGGGGCGGGCACCACCCGTTAAGGGCAGCGATACCCTGTCCCGGCCGAAGGCCCCCGGGAACCGGCGTGGAAGGGTCCCCGGTGAGGTGCGGGGTCACACGTGTGTCACGCTACATGCGTGTTACACGCATGTAGGGGATGACCATACACTGTATGCTAAACACTTTGTGCCTCGTCATAGGGGTGCATTGCTAACAAGGCAGCAATTAGATGTATAATTTTCAGCAGTGTGTCATCTTTATTATTATTATTATTATTATTGTTATTATTATTATTATTTTATTTTTATGCCCTCCTTGGGTTTGGGGTTGTTTTTTCCCCTTAACCCCCTTGGAAGGAAAATAAGGCCAAGCCCTCGCAGTGCCACCCACCTCCGCCCCCTGAAACCGCTCAGGCCCTATACAGTGTGTTTGGGTTCTAACAGCTGAGAAAAAAAGCAGAGTTTGGGAAGTAACCAGCTGGAAATAGTACCGGCAGCCCTGCTGGGGCAGCAGGAATCCTGAACCTCTCACTGCTGTTGGTGGTTGGCATGGGGTGGCAGGGGAAGAAGTGAGGGCAGAGGTTTTGGGGGTTTTTGGTGCTTTGCAGGGAGCCAGAACAAGCCAAGCTGGGCAACCGTCCCATCAGCAAAGCGATAATCTCCCGTGTCAGGCACACCAGGGTATTTTGGGCTCCGGCATCCTCTCTCCCCTCCTATCGCTTTACCCCGCGCGGGTACGTGCGTGTCGTGAGTCAGGGCATTGGCACAGCCTGGCCACCCTGGGGGGCCCTGCCAGTGAGGCTGCCAATCTCCCCCCACAGTACTGAAGAGCTCATAATAATGGGTGGAGAACTGGAGTTTGCTAGGCTGGTGACTGCCCTCCTCATGCACCCACCTGCCCAGGGGTCTCCATGTCCCCACAGCCCTTCCCCACACTCCGGTTGGGTCATTTCCCCTGGAATGGAAGGAGGAGGGTCCCCAAAGTTGGCAAGGGTTGAGGGCTCACCACGGTCACACAACAGTGAAGGCAGGAGAGAAATGGGAGGGAACTTGGACGCCTGCTGACAGGGCAGGTGATGGTCACTGTGGCAGTGCCCCAGCACTTTCCCACCAGACAGGACAGGCACAAGTGTGCCGTTGGGAAAAGGCGCTGGATTTGGCCTTGTTTGGGTGTGCAGGGCCAACATTCCCATGGGAAGGGACTGCAGATGGCTGGGTGAGCAGCTTCCCCTCCCAGCTGGGTGTTGCAGTAGAAGACATTCCTGCCCCCCAGGACCTCAAGCACCCAGCTACCTCCCCAGGGCGGGCATGCAGCTGGCACTGCACTGGCTTTTCTAACAGAAATAATCTTTTGAAAGTGGCAGGCTCCAGATGCCTTGGGTAAATGGCACCCCGGTATTTCAAGGACCCTTGTCCTGACAGAGGTGACTGCAACATTGGGGCGCAACTCAGAGTGGGAGGATGCTTCAATGGGGGCATTTTGGACAGCATAACCCTTCAGCAGTCATCCCACGTCTAACATCCCTTTCCTGCAAAGGAGAACCGTCCAGCCTCCAGGTCCACCAGCAAAAGGGACTTGTATCCATTTGCCATGACATATGGTCGCTATTTATCATGATATCAGAAACAGCATCTCCTTTTAATCACCATTTAATCCCCATCTTGCCACCACCAAATGGTTTGAGAGGCAAGTCCCGGTGGCCCTGGCAGTGTGCCGAAGGAAGAAGCCTTTTCCTGGTGGTGTGTGAGCAGGTCATGGCACTGAGGAGGTGGGGATGGCAGTGGTAATCAGCTATAATTAAGGTATTAAAAAACAAGTAACCACGCAACTCCTGTCAAACGTGCAGAGAGCACGAGGCTGGTGGCAGGCGAGCTCAGTGGTGGGACTGGTGGAGGCATGCAGCAGCCAGAAAGATCATAAATGGGCAATTTTGGGTTGTTTGTTGGGGAAAAAAAGTGTTTTTCTGCATTAGTACCTCTTCTTCTGTCTATGGGAGTTGTGAATGGAGAGGAAGAGAGAAGGGGCTGCAAAGCCCTAACCAAGGGTGCTGCTGGGATTTACATGGCAAGAACCATCCTGAGGCTCTTTGTGGAGCTGGCATCCCTCCCTCCATCAATGAACAGGTTGGATGCTGTCCAAAAACTGTCCCATCTCTAGAAGCTTTCCTCTCTTATTAAATCCCTGATGGGAAATGCAAGGGCCTGGTGAGACTGCCACAGTGTTTACACGGCCTTGAGCACTGTTGATGGATGGGATATAACCAAATACCCTTGATTTTGGGAGCTTCCATCCATGGCGGATTTGCTGGGTGGCCAAGCCGTGCTCTGAGCTTCTCAGCTGTTTGTCCAAGGTGTTATCTGGGGTCGGGGCCAGGCCAGGAGCCACGGCGGCCAAGCCCAGGCACCTGCGTGTTGTGGTTGGGGGAGGCACCTGAAGTGCATGGGCGTTTGCTATTGCCACCATCACGTGGTGACTTATGAAATGTTTTTTTGGAGGGAGGGAGGGAAGGTAATGATGGGGTGAGCCAGTGAAGCCATGCCCTGCACCAGCCTGCAGTGGGCACGCTGCAGGAGGAGCCCCCCTCTGTGTGTGATAACACACGTCCAGATCCTGCTGCGGGTCTGGACATGCTGTTACAGCTCCCAGTGCTTCGGTTTTCCCCGCCTGTGAAATGGGAGCAAGGGGCCCCAGCGAAACCTCCTCATGTGTGCCGGTCGGCAGCTATCCTGCTCGTGGTGGTGGGAAGCAGGGGGTCACGCAATGCTGGCTGCGTTTCAGGCTCCCCATGTGGCTCATTGTGGAGTTTTCCTGATGAGCACACATGGAGCGCTTCGGAGGTGACGGGCCATGAACCCCACAGTCCTGTTCCTGGGGCTGGAAGCTGGTGGCCTTGTGGTGACAGCGTTCACATAGGGCTCTGCAGCCAACAGGATCCTGTTGGCGAAGGGTTTGGAGGAACGCTAATTTTACAAAGCATGTCCCATACTGGCGGTGCAGATCCCAGTGGAGCGTGTCCCCCCACCTGGTCCCAAAGAGATGCGATGCTCCAGTGTTCCCATTGTCCCCCATTATGTGCCATGAGACAGCAGCAGCACCAGAATCTACTGCTGCCCACTGCTGCCACCTCCCAGGTGGGCACTGGGCGTGTCGCGAGTTGTGCTGGGTCACAGCTGTTAAAGGTGACCCAGGAGCTCACCTTCAGCCACCCTGGTGCAAGCCAGTGGCACGGAAGCGACTGCAGGAAGCTTCAGGGCTGCGCTTTCCCCCTGGGCAGAAGTAACGCCGGGAAGTGCTGCCTCGCGGGAGGCAGGTGAGGTGCAAGTGCTGGAAGAGGCTGGTTGTTTCCCTTCCCCCTCACTGTGGGGGGATCAGTGCAGATCCGGAGTGTGTGCTGGCAGAGCTTCCCTGGCTGCTTGGGGTGGCCGGTAAGGGGACAGCAGAGCTGAAACTGATTTGAGGAGGTGGGCAGAGCCTCATGGGAAGCAGCAGGCTCGAGGGAGGTGGTGTGCCACAGTTGCCCACAAGCATCGAGAGTGAGCACTGGGGGTCCCTAGGTCTGAAGATGCTGCTGTGGGCTGGGAAGTGGGCCCTGTGTTGGCAGCCCAGTTTTCTGCTGTGAGGAAGAGCCGTGCCGCTGCTGATGCCCTGGCTGCTGGAGGGGTGATGGTCTTGGGACACACACAGGGGCAAAGTCCCAGATACCCGGACTCAGGTTTGCCTAACGCAGAAGGTGGGTGAGCCCCGTGCTGCTCCGTGCCTCAGTTTCACTGGGCCTGTCTCGCCAGTGCTGCCCCGGCAGAGCGCGATGGAGGCAGGAAGGCTGGCCGGGCTCAGGGATCCTCGCCTGGGAGCACCAAGCCTTATTATTTCCCCACAACTGTCTCCTCCTCGCTCCTTGTAAAATTAAATCCAGCTGTTCACAATAGCCACTAACTTCTCTCCGGAAGATGTTCAAAGTTTACAGACGCGGAGTGGCGCGGGTGCGTGGAGGATGGGCTGCCGTTCCCATGCCAGCTCTTTGCTGCCCGCCCTTCCCCCAGAGGCAGCCAGCCCCTGCCTCCCCCCCACCGGCTTAGGCAGTTTTGGTTTAGGAAGAAGCACACATGCAGGCGTGTGAGCCCCCGACCCAAGTGAGCGTCAGGTTTTTATTAGCGAGGAGATCTGAGTGCTTCACAGTCTAGGAGCAAAGGTCTGGTCCAAGACTCTGCTGTTCCGTGCCCCGCTTTGTGCCTGCACGATTGGTGGATAAGTTGGGCAGGGTCCTCCCTTGGTGCTTGCCAGCACCTGTGCTCAGCCACGCCGTGAGTTTGAGCTGCAGCTCTCGTGTGAGTCTGGGTGGCATCACAGAGCAGAGGGTCAGGGTCCAGCTGGTGTTTGGACGTTAGTGTGCTGGGCAGGGGGCTAACACACCGTGCCAGGCTCTCTGGTGCTCTTGGGCCATCCTCCTTGCTGGAGCTCCTTCTTTTACCAGGAATACGGCCTTCATGTATTTTTAGCAACTTTCCTCCCTGAGAATTCCAGAGCAATTTTTCAATCTGAGGGAACAGGAATCACTGTGCCCATTTCCAGCTTTCTGCTCAGGCAGCAGTGAGAGGCGCTGGGAGAAGGCGATTCACTGCCACAAGCTCCTGACATGCTTCTGGCATGCATAAGGATTTGCTTGCTGGGACTGTCTGGGGTGGTAGCAATAAAATGGTGCTAAACCAAAATATACGTCTGAGAAAAAGTGACCAATGGAGTTTGTGCCAGGCAGCATGTACCTGCTATCGCAGGTCCTGCAGGGCCTCAGCTTGGCAATTCCTCAAGCTTCTGAACTCATTGAGAGAGGGCAGGGAAGTGTGCCCCCTTGTAGGGGTGCAGTGGCCAGGTGACAGCTCCATGTCACATTCTGTCCCAGACTGGCAGCCAGGGGCATCTCCGTGCTCAGCTGGAACGGTAATACCTGACAGCCCCCCTGCCTGGCGTCTCAGGTGCCTGTGATCCCCCTCAGTCCGTTCTTGCACCCCCCAGCCCACTGGATTTCTCCTGGTTGGAAGCTGGGAGTGTGACACTCAGTGCTAACCCTGGGCTCTGGCGGGTGCTGCAGCGCAGGCAGTGGGTGCAGCTGCTGCCCAGGCAGGGTTGGGTTTCGCGGGGGTGGAGGCAGCCGGGGGCGCGTGTGAAATTCATTTCAGCCTTCCTCCTCCTCCTCCTCCTCCTCCTCCTTGCCTGGCAGCCAGTGTCCTCTGGAAGACATTTTTTTCTAGCCCTGCTGCAATGGCAAAAAATGGGGTCAGCAGTACCTGGAGCTCCTCTGTGGAGGCATTCCTCCTCTCAGGAGCAAGTCTGAGGGTTGTTGGGCTCCCTGAAACGTCTGACCAGCCCGGATGGTGGGACCCCATCCCACTGCAGGCACAGGACTGCCTGGCCCAGCCTCCTCTAGTGCTCCCCTGATGTCAGTGCCCCTTAGCTTCCCCTTGGGACAAGCTGAGAGTCCTTGGGGACTCAAGACTTGTGGGCCGTTCCAAGCTGATCCACAGGGGATGTTCAGTGAGAGACATTCTGAAATGGACATTTTGGCACAGAAGCAGAGCAAATCCAACAGTCCCCAGGGGGTGCCGTGTCCAGCACTGGCTGTGCCATGGGCCACTAGCATTGGGGGTGCTGGGGAACAGCACGGCAGTGGCCCATCCCTGGCAGGCGATTCCAACCCTGTTGTTTCCATCCAGCTTGTTTCATAACACAGAGAGCAATTAATGCTGTAAAAGCTTTCTATTTATGCGCTGCTGGGTGAAACGCCCCGTCCTGGCTGGGCAGGGCAGTGTAATTGGGCCAGGGAGGCATGCTGGGTTACAGTGTCCGTCTGTCCTCTGCCCTCAGGTCTTGAGCCTGGAGGCTTGACCAAAACCGGCTCAGGTCTTCCAGAAGCCGAAACCCATCTCTGCTGCCCTGCCAGGGCTGGGGAAAGAGGAGGGGATGGAGGGCTTGGTTTGAATGCCCGTGGTTCTGCTGTTAGGAGGGAGCTGTGCCCTGGGTTTGCCCCATCCCCTCCCTCCTTCCTGACAAAATATTTTGGGGCAAATCACTCACATTTCCTCTTTGTTCATCCACATCCCTTTGGGATGAGGGGTCTGAGCATCTCCCAGCCACGTGCCACTGAGTGAGGACCAGCCACATCCCTGCCAGGTCGAGGCTCAGGGCTTTGCTGGGAGCTGGGGAACAGCAGGGGTCCAGCTGGAGCAGGGGACCGTGTGCCCGGGCAGCCCTGGCAGTTCTTCAGACCCTGGTGGGATGCTGCCACATGGCCTCCTGCGGTTTTCTCGCTCCGATTGCTTCCTGAGCTGCCCGCCAAGCCGGAAGGGACAGGAAGCAATAGAGAGGAGGAAATTAGTTGGGCTGTCTCACGGGGAGCCAGCCTAGTGCATGGGGAGCTTTGCCACTGCCTGGGTACCCAGACTGTGCCAGGGGACCCTTTTGGGAAAATGTGGCTGGTCCTCCCTCCCTGGCAGAGAGGTGCAAACCTGGGTGGGAGAAAGCATAGTGGCCACCCTTCTCTCCCAGATCCAGGGAATCCCTCAGCACAGCGAGAGCTGTTTGGAAGAGGAGCACAGTATAAACAAGCCTCGTTCCACCACCCTCCCTGCTGTGCCGCATCTCGCTCGGCTGTGCCACCCGCCTCGATGAGTTCTGATTGTCCCTGGGACAGCCTCGTGCCAACCAGGACGGTGTCCCTGCAGGAATGGGGTAGGGTCTGGGGCAGGACGTGGGGCCGCGTGTTCCCAAAGGGTCCCTGGGCAAGGTGCTAGAGATACGGGACTCCTGCAAAGAGCAAGAGAAGTGATGTAGGGTCATCCTCAGCAGGGCGAAGAGCATCCGGGTCTGTGCACTGCACTGGGGTCGTCAGCAGACAGAGCAACATCTTCCCTGGTGTGTTGTGGTCTTGCTGGTGTCCTCCACGAGATCCACGGCTTTTGGGTTTCTTTCAAGGGGTTCTGCAGAGCTGGTGGCCGTGTGATGGTGTGGGCAGCATTCCCTCCGGCCATGTCACCAGGTGAGCAGAGGCAGCATCGTGGACATCATTGCCTCTGGCCAGCGCTCCCCTGCCTGAAATGAGAGGCACAGTAATGAAGGCCTCTGCCTGCCTACAAACCCATGCCTGGAGTCAGGGCCCTGGCCATGCTCTCACTGAGCCCCAGTGTGCCAGGGCATGCGGGCAGGAGCTGGGCTGCCTGGGAGTCTTGGCTTTGGAGTTTGCTCAGCTGGGGTCTCGCAAAGCCATCCCTGGCAGGGGGCTGCACCCGCAAGACCAGGGAGGATGGGGGCTTCTGTCCCACTCACCCCTGGGGCGGGTGTGCCACTGGTCATGGTGACAGTCCAGGGATGATGGCGGCCTCACTCGTTCCCTCTGTGGGACTGGTGCTGGTGGCACTGTGCTGGTGCAAGGCTGAGCACTGCGCTGTGCCACGCCTGCCTGGGCTTGTCATGAGCTTTTATCCTTCTGCCATGGGGTTTGGGTACAGGGGAGATGGGGAAGGACTGGATCACCCTGGGCTCCCTGCACGGGGAGGCAGGATGGAACCAGCGTGCTGCTGGACCCCCACCCTGCCTTTGCAGGGTTTTTTGCTTCTGCAGTGTCCCCAGCACCTTTTTCTCCCAGTGTCCCCCGCTGGGGGCTGGGGGAGCCCCAGATAAGAAGGGAACCCTGGGGCTGCTGTGCCCCACACGTTGTCCCTCCACATAGTGCCAGCAGTCTCCCTCTTTTGCAGCAGATGCTGATTATCGTGTCCTGCATCCCAGGCAGTTTGAGGGGATGCTGTGACAGTAGCCACCCCCACCCCCCGTCCCAGTTTAAACAGGACAGAAGGGTTTGGGGCAGTGTGAGGGCTGCTGAGGCTGTGCCTCATGGGTACACTAGATGGGACAGTGATTTTGGAGCTGACAAGGCTGGGGTAGAGGAACATGCTGTCCCACCAGCTCGGCAGCATGGGACAGGAATGGAGACAGGGTGCACGGAGGCTTTGTGGGGGTGACAGGCACCTCTGCCTATGTCCTAATGTTCACTGTGCCCCCAGCCCCAAGTGCTCTCCCCCATGGCACCCCACACACCATTGACCTGATCTCTATCACAGCTGGTTGTGCTGGTCCCAGCAGCACCTTGCTCCTGGCCTTGACACCTGTGCCCGGTCCCCGCGGGGCACCCACCAGGTGTCTCTGACCACAGCCATCGCCTCCGAAGTATTTCCTTCCCCCCACCCACCAGATAACACTCGTCTCCCTAGCACCCCTCCCTCTCTGGAAGTTTCTTTGCCTTTGCAGAGCTTAAAGAGGCTTCTTGTTGCTTTAACAGGGTCTCCCACCCAAGCAGCACTCCCATCAGGGCAGCTGCCTTCAGCCCTGCTGCCTGCTCAGGTCTCCCACGCATCCCCCGCAGCGGTGCTGGGGCCGCGCTCCGTGAGCTCGTGGGAACACCATCCCATCTCCTGGCGCAGCTTTGTCCTCGCAGGGAGATAAGGGCTACCCTGGAGGCATCCTCCCCTGCCTGCTGCGGGCACTCGTCCTGCATCCGCTGGGGGACCTCACAAGGGTGCAGCCCCCTCCACTGCCCTCTAAAGCCGTGGGTGCAGGACACAAAGACAGGATACAGAGGGACAAGTGAGCTGGATGTGGGGATGCCCTTCTGGCACGGGTGCGTGAGCATCCCCAGAGGGGGTAAGCACCTCTCTGCTCCCAGGGTCAGTGGTCCTGGCATCCGACCCAAAGCCTGCAGAGGTGCCTGTGCTCTGGGAGGGGTCTTCCCCCCCTTGTCCCTGGGGAGCAGCCGGGAGGCAGGTGCAGGTGACGTGTTTTCCGGCAGGTCCGGTCCCCTCCCTGCCCAGAGCAGGTCTGGCCGCGGTCTCTCCACAGGCCGTCCAGCCCTGCCGGTTCCCTAATTGCTGCTGGTGGTGTTTTGTAAGGGGCAGGGTGGAGCGGCACTCGGCCATGCCTTGCGTCAGCGCGGTGCATGCACCCTCCCTCCAGGAAATCCAATGTCTTGGCCTGGCCAAGAGCAGGTTCGGTGGAGGAGGAGGAGAAGGAGGAGGAGCTGCTTCCTCGCACCTTGGCCGGGGCCCCAGCATCACCCTCCCTCCTCTCCCAGCTTCCGTGAAAAGGCTGGACTGGGATTTCCCTGCTGGGAGGGGGCAGTGGGGTGGGAGGGGGCTGGGGACCTCCTGGAGAGGGGGGCACGTGTGCTGCAGACAGGGTGTAGGGGCAGCCGTCACCCTGCCTGTGCATGCAGTTCCTGGCACAGGGACGGTGACCCAGGGCACTGGGCATGCTGCCTGCAGTGGTGGAGCCAGCCCCATGGTTTTGCTCTCAGCCCTACAGCTTCACTCTTGGCTCTAATTGCCCTCATCAGTTAGGGAGGGCAGGGAGTCTGGTAGGTGCCTGCAGAGTTAGCCCCCGGCACCCGCTCCTGGGGCTTACCCTTCTTAGGGTGAGCTGATGGCAGCCCTGTGGTCCTCTGGGGTCCTGGGATGCTGCTGGATCCTGGGCTGGCACTGGACTGTGGGGTCCCTGACCACTGAGGTATCTTGAGGCTGGGTGCTCCGAAGTTGCCATGGTGCTGGGGCTGCCCTGGTGCTGCTATGGGGTCAGAGGCCATTGTGGGCTTTGGGGGCAGCAGGGTTTTAGGCTGCCATATGCAGTGTGCATCTCCAGTTTCCATATGTCTGAGGGTTCCTGGGCTGCTGTGGGATCTTGGGCTGCTGTGGAGCAGCCAGGGCTCAGCACCCAGCCAAAGCAGCTGCACCCCAGTGTAGGTGCCCCACTGGGACGGAGCCCTGATGTGCTTGCTGGGCTGCAGAGGGGCGGAGGGAGTGAGGGTCCCACTGGGGCTGTCCCCACGTGCCACCCATGTCGTCCCTGTCCAGTGCTTGGTCCTGGTGTCCCCCCGCCCTCCCATCCCCAACACCCTGCTAGGTTTGGACAGTGCGTCCCTCCCAGGGGCTGCCCCAGCAGCAAGCACAGCGCAGGCTTTGTGGTGCCGCAGGCCCGTCCGGCACTGCTGCCGCCATCCCTCCCTTGGCTGGCTGGCTCGATCCTACAATCCAGTTCTCCTTATTTGGCCACAGTGCTCGGCAAGAGGGGGAGCGGCGGCGGGGGGGACGCGGGCAGGGACAGGCAGCGGGACCGGAGGGGCTGACATCACATCACGACGAGGGAGAGAGAGATGGGGGGGGTAAGTTTCTTTTTTTATAAAAGGAAAAAAAAAAAAAAAAAAAAAGCAAGGCCTCACAGCGTACTTGAGCCAGCGGGCTCGGCAGTTCCTTTAAAAGGAGATGTCTGTGTCGGAGACCTTTGTACACTCCCAGCCCGTCCGGGAAGCACGGCGGCGCAGGAGACACCTCTCCACTCTGCTCCCACCGCCGCCAGCTGCCGCCAAACATGTTATTGCAAAACATTGAAACGCTGCACGGGGAGCCAGGCAAATGGAGAAGAGGAGAAGGAGGAGGAGGAGGGTTGAAGGCTCTCCAGCATCACCCACCAGCTGGGGAGGGCCTGGAGCCCCAGCAGAGCATCCTCAGAGTGGGGGGCCTCTCCCAGTGCCAGGGATAGGGCTGCTGGACGGCTCCAGCCACCTGGTTCCCATTAATGGGGTCTGGCTTGAAGCCACCCAGCATCTCCCTTCAAATCCTGACACTGCCTTTGCCATGCATGGTGGAACGGGGATTTTGGGGGTTGGAGGTGTTTTTGGGGCCAGTTTGCTCAAGGAGGCTGCTGTGTGGCAGTTGGTATTGGTGTGGGGTCAGGGTTCAACAAGCTGCAGGGCTGTTGCCACCCTGTCCCAAGGTGTCACCCATCAGCACCATATGGCCAAGTCCCTTATATGGATAATGCAGTAACCAGGCAGTTTTCTTCCCAAACTTTATTTGGGTGGATCCTGGGTGGTCACGTGTGGCTTGGACTTGGGGGAAATCATGGCTCTGCCCCCAAGAAAATCCTGTTTGTCTCTGATGCCCGACATGTAGATGCTGTTCCGGGTGCGAGTGGGGACAGAGCAAGGGCCAGGAACAGACCTGGGACCGCACTGTCACTGCAGCCCCATGCCCCCAGCAGAGGTCTCTGGGTCTAACAGGTGTCCCCTGTGTTCCAGCAGGTTGTCGTGTGTCCGTGGGGGCTCAGGGTCAGAGCCCAGAGCAGCCAGCACCATAGCGTCCAACAGCTGGAACGCCAGCGGCAGCCCCGGGGAGGGGCGGGAAGATGGCCAGGATGGCATGGACAAGAGTCTGGACAATGATGCCGAGGGTGTGTGGAGTCCAGACATTGAGCAGAGCTTCCAGGAGGCGCTGGCGATCTACCCACCCTGTGGCCGGCGGAAAATCATCCTCTCCGATGAGGGCAAGATGTACGGTGAGTGACAGGGGCAGGATGGAGGCAGCAGGCAGGGCACTGCGCATCTGGCCAGGATGGGGTGGCCAGGGCTGAAGTAAAACCTTTTGCCCCAAACCCACAACAGGTCACTGCCCTTGAGCACCCCCCAGCCCCAAAAGCAGCTTCTCCGGGTTCATCCCGGAGCTGGACGGGGCAGGTGGCGGTGACCTGCGTCCCCTCCCTCTTCACTGGCTCTCCCTCCTTCTCTTGGCCCTGCCGGACTGACTGGTTTGGTGAAGCCGTCAGGCAGGGAGGGGGTGAGGACAGGAAGCTGGCGCAGGACTGCAGGGGCAGAGACAGCCCCAACCCTCCTTCTCCTGTGTGTCTCTGCATCGCTCCCCAAACCTTCCCCAACTGGAGCCGGTGGTGAGCACCCTGTGGCAAGGGTCACTCGCCCATCCTGAGCCATCTGCACCCTGCTCAGTTTTTGGTGACGCTGTTGGCAGCAGCAGGGTTGGTCAGCCCCGCTGGGGCGATGATTTTGGCGGTGTCTCAGCCTAGTTTCCAGTGTCTCCCAAAACACTTCTGCCTTGGTGACTCTGCAGCTGGGAGAAAGAGGATAAGGATGGGCGATGTAGGCAGGAGGCAGCACTGACATGGGGTGCATGGTCCCACCAAAGAGTGGTGGCTCCAAACAGCGGAAGGTGCAATGGTGTCTCTATCCCTGCCATGGCAGGGGCTGGTCCCTCTTCCCCTCTGCCTCCCAGGGTGTCACCCCCAGGGCTGGTGACCTCAAAGTCAGCAGCTGGCTGAGATGTTACCATCGCCCCATGGTGACAACAGGACCGGGGCCAGCATCTCTATCCCCAGTTTCCAAAATACATCAGGATGCTGCTGTCAGGGCAATGGCTCACCCACTGCCAGTGGAGAGGAGCAAAGGGCACACAGCTTTGTGGAGAGCACTGTGCCATTGTCTCTGTCCCCATGCCAGCTCCCTGTGCTACCCTGCTTGCCAGGGCCCCCAACGCACAGCACCAGGGCTGTGGGGGGGAGCACAGGGCTTCCCAAGCGGGTGCATTTTTTGGATTTCTCCAGGAATAGCTGAAGTGCCGCCGGGAGCCTGGCCCTGCGCAGCACACCCCAACCGGTTTTTCCAGCCTTTTGGAGACATCTGGCAGCTGCTTAAAGAGGCAGCAGCCCCCTCCGGCCGCCTTTCATCTCCCCCTACCTTCTCCAGCACCTTCCCGCTGGGATTCACAGGACCCCTGGCTGGTCATACCAAGTTTACCAGGACCCCTAAGGTCACTGGAGGCATAAGCGATGCCAGCATGCAGCGTAAGGGTGTGCCAGTGCCACTGCTCTCCACCACCACCCCTCTTTTTGGGGTTCCAATGGAATGCCCACGGCCATGCCAGCCCCTGCCCCACTGGTGCGGGATTGGCAAAGCAGATGGGAGCGGGGGGACCAGGACCCAGGACGGGCACACTGGGCCTTGCTAGACTCTGCTGCCCGATGGGTTATTTTTAACCCAGCCTGTCCAACTGGTTCATGTAGTGGTGTCAGGGGAGAGGAATTTGGGGAATGTGGTAATTTGGAGGAGGACGTGCCCTCTCAGAGGGAATGGCACGGTCCAGATGAATCACAAGGAAAGAGGACAGGGCACGTGGATACAGGGATGGCTGCAAGGGTGTAGCCTAGGGTGGCCTGGGCATGTTGTGAGGCAGGATGGGTGCAGGAGATGCTGGCCCTGGCTGCTGGGCACTAGGTGCTGGGCTGGCGCTGCCCCGCTGGGTCCATGAAGGCACCTACATTTCTTTCCCATACTTTTTCCCCATATTTCTTTCCCACAGGCAGGGTATGGGAGGGACAAGGTGGGCACTCAGGAGCAGGGCATGCAAAGGGAGATGCTGTGGTGCTCAGTGAAGGTGTACACCCAGAGCTCAGCACCAGAGCCCCTTTTACCCACACCCCTTGTCAGCACCTTGCTGTGGGCATCGCCTCGCCTGGGCACCCTTGAGGACCTGGCCCTTTTTAGGTGCTAATGAGGCCAAGCACCGGCACAGGCTGGAAGGCTGGAGGGATGGGAGCTGTGCTCAGTGCTAGGGCGCCATGCTGGCTGTGCAAGGAGCACCCCCATGGCCATCCACCGACTGGTCTGGGCACCTCAGGGTGCAGCCATCCCTGCATGGCACCTGGCCCTGTCTGTCCTCGTGTGTGTGTCCCCCCCAGGAGGGCCCAGTTGCTGTGGGGCTGGGAGGGGGCCAGTTGGAGTGGAAGAGGAGAGGGGAGCGTATTTTTTTTTTTAAGGGATTTTTTTTATTCTTTTAAAGCCGAAACCCTCTCCAAGGGCATTTCGACAAGTTCCAACCGCGACCATCTGGTCCATTAAAATAAATCTGGCGTGCCTGGCCGCCCCCGTGCGCGGGGGGCGCGGGGCGGGGGGGTGGCGGCGGGGGCCGGGGGGGGCCGGGACCGGGAGAAGAAAGCTCCCAGCTGCTCTGACGTTTGAACGTAGATTGGCCACAGCTGGCCCCTGAAATGTGGCACAAAAGCAACTTCTGCTTCGAATTAGACCAGGACGTTAGGAAATACTGGTGGAAAGGCCAGCACGGCTTGCAGAGGGGAAGCGGAGCGTTGGGGGAGCAGCCCGCGACCCCCGCGGGCAGGGCTGCGGGGAGTGGGCTCATCGGCTGCGAGGGGGCTCTAGCTGGGATGGGTTTGGTGGGGGGGTGTCTATGGTTGGGGACACCGCTGTAGACCTTGGTGACTGTCACCTCCCTCTAAGCCCCAACGTGTGGGGAGGGCGAGGCCGGTGGGGTGGGGGGCACGGGGTGGGGGGCACGGGGTGGGGGGCACGGGGTGGGAGCGCCGTCCTGGCCGCCCCCGAGGCCGCCCCGAGCCCCGACCCCGTCACGGCAGCGCCACCTCCTGGCAGCGCCGCCCCCGCCTGGCCGGGCGGGCCGCGGGCACTGCCCGGGTGATGCCCCCGGCCCTCGTTCCCCGGGGTGATGCCCCCGGCCCTCGTTTCCCGGGGTGATGCCCCCGGCCCTCGTTCCCCGGGGTGATGCCCCCGGCCCTCGTTCCCCGGGGCTGACTCGTGGATGTGCCGGCAGGTCGTAACGAGCTGATCGCCCGGTACATCAAGCTGCGAACGGGGAAGACGCGGACGAGGAAGCAGGTGAGGCTTTGCTCTGCTGTTTCACCTGGGGTGGGCTCAGGGTGGGACAGGAGGGGGTGCCAGGTAAGCCCGAGGGGGAGCGGGTTTTCCGCCTGCGTCGCCTGTCCTCCGTGTCCCCTCCTGGAGCCACTGTTGCTGCCAGCAGGTCCCCCATCCTCTGTGAGGAGCTTTGCCTGTGAGCACAAAGCCCCTGGGATTTGCTCTCTCCCAGGATGCCCTGAAACTGGGCTTGTAGGAGCAGGCAGCACCCAGCCCCCTGCCTGGCTGGGGTCACCCCATGGGTGGCAGGAGCCGTCATAATCTCTGTCCAGGCAGTGTGTGTGTCTGCGTGTGTCGGCATGGATCTTTGCTGCTCCTCCTGGTTATGGAGACTGTTCCTACCTCTGCCCTGTGCCAGGCTTTTTACCACTTCTGCCAGATGCCACAGCGAAGGCACCCCTGGGCTGAGACCAAGGCATCCCCAGCTCAGCCAGGGATCCAGGGACTGGCTGTGCAGGGTTGTGGTGCTAGTCCTGGTGGGGCCAGAGGTACCACAGGACCCTTTCCCCGACATTGCTGCCCTGCACTGTTGGATGCTGGGGCAGACAGATGCTGACAGGGCAGGGAGCACACAGTGGTCACACTCATCCCTGGAGCCGTCACCGCACCAAACCTGTCTGAGGACCAGGCTGCTGCAGCCCTCAGTGGGACATGTCTGTTTGTCACGTGTCCGGTAGCTCTTCTCTCCCCTCCGTGGTGGCCCTGAGCCAGGAGCCAAGCCATCCGTCCTGTGGCAGAGCTGGCAGAACCAGTAGCCTTGGATGCTGGGGAGCATCTCCCACCCTAGGGAGATGGATGGGTTCGGGACACTTAAGCTGCGACTGCCCTGTGCCACGAGTCCCAGCAAGAGAGGAACACTGGTCCCAAGACACTGGCGGTGACATTCCTCCAGGACTTAGGCTGGAGGGAGAGGGATCACAGTCTGGCCACTGTCCTTGTGTTTAGACCAGTGCCAAGCAGCATTTTATTTCTGGCTTAAAGACATATCTGAGCCCCCCCTCCATGGGGGAAGGATGCAATGCTCTGGAGGGACTCAGGAAAAGCACAGGGGAGAGTGGACATGGCATTGATCCCTCTGTGCACTCATGTCCTGGACAGCCCTGTGACTGTTCTTAGACAGACTGGCACTGGTGTGAGAAGGTTCTTCCTAAAATCAGCCCCAAAGCCTGGTGGGTTGCCGGACAACCCCTGCCTGTGGCTCAGGGCGGCACCCCAGCCATGCTGCGCCTTTCCTGCCTGGACATCAGCCCCTTTTCTTTGAATCCTCCTACAGGGACCTAGACACACAAAAAACCACTTTCTCACGTTTCCCACCTGCAAAATCGGCAGGAGCCCTGGGGCAATGAGCCTGTCCCTCCTGGATAAATTTAGGACTGGCAGTCCCACCACAGCCCCTGCCAAGTAACCTAGGGGCACCCCAAACCCGCGAGGCTGTATCCTCGGGTTATTGTGCTTGCAGGGGCATGCAGGGTCTGTCTGTCTTCAAGAGATGGTGAATATTGACCCCCTCAACTGCAGCAGCTTTACTCCAAGGAGCTTCACCCCAGCCAGGGGGGCACAAACAAGCATCAACCAGTGCAGCACCAGGGTGCCCCTCAATTTTCCTTCCTCCAGCTCGTGGCAGGTGCAGGACCCTCAGCGTCTCCAGAAGCATCACCCTGGCAGCAAAAAGTGCTCCCTCATTTCTCCACACTCCCTTCCCTGGGGACAGCATCCCACCCTGCAGGGGAACACATCTTCACGTTCTCTGTGTTTTCCTTTCCGAACGGCGTGGCGGGCGCTAGGTGTCCAGCCACATACAGGTTCTAGCTCGGAAGAAGGTGCGGGAGTACCAGGTTGGCATCAAGGTACGTTGACGCCCTTGCCCAGGTGTCTGCAGCGGTGTCTCTGTGAGCATGGGCAGCCCCTCTCCTTCCTCCTCCTTTCTTCTGGTTGACGGCTCTGCTGTTCCCCCTCTCCTTCTGCTCTCTTTCTGCAGGTCTCTAGCCACTTGCAGGTTCTTGCCCGACGGAAATCTCGTGAGATTCAGTCCAAGCTGAAGGTACGCGTTCCCCGCCTCGCTGGTCCCCCCGCCTGCTGACAACTAACACCCTCGGCTCTGCAGTGTGCTGCTTGCTTCCCTGTATTACCTTTCTTTTTTGGTGTTTTATTTTTCTTCCTGCTCACTTGGCTTCTAGGACCAGACGGTCTTTACAGGCATCCCTGTGGGATGCCCAGAGAGAAGTGCAAGGAGGGGCAACAGAGCCTTTCCCTTTCCTTCAGGAGGGTGAATTGGTGTGCCAAATCCTCCCTTTTCACCCAGGCAAGGACTCTGCCGTGGGGAAACGTGGGTTTAAACCCTCCTTCAGTGATGTTTGAGGGCTGCCCCCTCTTTTGGGCCATCAGGGGTTCTCCCAGGAGGGGAAGGACTCCCCAGAGCAGCCAACGAAGCAAAGTGAGGTTTAAGCAAGGTATGCAAAGGCCCGCTCCCCTCCCCAGCTGAGACCTGACCCTGCTCAGGACAGCTGCCGGTGGGATGTGGGCAGAAGCAGGGGCGTCCCGGGGCTCCCTGCAGGCTGCCAACCCAGTGGCTTGTGAGACACCAGGATGGGAGTACTCAGGGATGCACATCCGAGGGGCACCTCAGGGATGTGCATGGCAGGAGGTCCAGATGGGGCCCTGCTGCCAGGAAGGGAGGCACAGCGGTGTCAGGACAGTCCATGGTTCCAGGAGCCAAGGGAGCCAAGGGAGGAAAAACTGGATCATCCTCTCTCTCTTCCCTGGTTGGCTTTTCTTTCCTTCCTTCTTTTCTTCTTCGACTGGAGCCCAACTAATCCTTCCATAACCATTCCCACCGAGCTTTGTGGTGGCAGTGGGGAGGGTGATGATGGGGGGCATAGACAGGCTTGGGGGCATCACCAACAGACCGAGCCCTGTTCGGGTTGGACACACACGATGCGAGGTCGGGGGCAGAGTGGCCCCCACTGCACGACTGCCCACTGGGGACAGCCGGCTCCTGGGATGTGCCTGGCTTAATCCCTGCACCGTCACACCAGGGAACATCTCCTTGGGCATCTCCACGGGTGACCTCCTGCCTTGCTGGGTGTGTGGGAGCCCAGAAAACCTTTCAGCCTGCTGACCTTGAGGTCCCAAAAGCATCACCAGCCCCCTGCTGCCCTGGGTTCTTTGTTCATCTCTGGCACTGAGGCTGGCAGCAGGGGCCACAGAGTTGAGAGCGAGGGCCACCATCAGAGCTGGAGATGGCATTTTTGTCCTCAAAGCTTTAACAAGTTCCAGCTCGTGGTGCCCGGGAGCTTACCAAGCTGTGCCCTCCAAAGCCCTTCAGCATGGACCCCAGTGCCCCATGACTGAGGTGGCAGGAGGACTCCCACAGCCCAGGAGGGTTTGGTCTTCTGGGGGAAGCCAGGAGATGGCACCTGAAAGTATTTTGAGAGGCTCCTCTGCACTTGTGTGTCTTAAACCCCGCTCCCAAGAAGGGCAGTCAGGGAGGTGAGGGGGGCAGGAGGGTCAGCAAGAGCAGGAGCCTTTACAACAAAATAAAATAGAATGAGTAGCTTTCCTTGCTGCACAGCACAGCGCAGGGCAAAGAGAGAGCTGGAGGCAGCAGTGACCTCTGGGGTCCAGGGTTGGAGGCCCGTGTCCACGGTTGTGCTCTCTATCCCCCGGCATGCTCCCTGCAGGATTTCGGCAGGGAACATGAGGTCCCCTTGAGCAATACTCTGGGGATACAAAACATCCTCTCCCAAGATTGGTGCAGGCAGCCCTCTGCCCTCACCCAGCACTGTGGGATGGAAATTCCCTTTCATGAGCAGTATCTGTATTTTTGAGCTGCAGTCATGTGTGTGTTCATGCTCCTGGCGTGTGACTGCATGCCTGTGTTCCCACCCTACTCCAGGTGAAAATAAATGAAGCATTGATCCCTGGGGAAGCTTCAGAAGAAAAACAGAGGGTGTGCACTGGGACCAGCATGCACGTGTCCTGTCAGTGCAAGTGGAGGAGCAGCCTTGCCCCAGGCAATACCTGGGAGCCCTTGAGCCCTGTGCTCCTGCCCAGCAGTGCTGTGACTTCTAGAGCAAAAGGGAAAAGGAAAAATAATTGGTCTCCTATATAAATGCACACACAGCAGGTGCAGGTGCCCTTTGCCAGTCAGGGCAGGAGCTGGCAGCTCTTTCTTTCTGAGCCCTGGCAAGCATTGAGGACCCCTGAAGAAGTTGTAGAGGTTATTAAAGAGCCAAGAAAGGCATAGGCCTGGCTCACCTCGGTGACCCCATAAAATAGTGGGGGACTTTGGCATCCTGTTCCTGGTGGGATTAAGCCCAGGCATAAATGGCCACCATGTGCATCCCCTCGTGACCAACCAGGTCGAGAGGTTCACTCTCCAAATCTGTGTGATGCTGTGATGAGCTGGGGTTGGGGATACCTGACTTATGGGGAGGTGCACACAGTACCCATAGGCTCCTGTGACACTCTAACCTTTCTTTTTCCTTTCTTTTGTGGACAGGCCATGAACTTGGTAAGTTGAGCTTGAGTCTGAAATGCCTTTTGTTCCCCATTGCCTTTTGCCCTCTTCCATGGAGGGGTTAACCCCAAGGGAGGGGGGCGACAGGGACTGGGAGGGGGATGGGGGTGCACATCTTCCAGACCCGTCAGCTTTTGCCCAGGGAACATTTTCAAGCTTTAAATGTTAATTAAGATGGGTACATTTGAGAGAGGGGTGGGGGGATCTCTCTGCCCTCACCCGTCGGCCAGGCTGCAGGACTGGTTCCTAGCTTTGCAAAACCTGTCAGGCACAATTGGACTGAGGGAGCTCAGTCTGGCCCTGTAACCTCCACTACCCTCCTGTCCTCCCTTTTGCCTCCAGGACCAGGTCTCGAAGGACAAAGCTCTGCAGAGCATGGCTTCCATGTCCTCCGCGCAGATTGTGTCAGCCAGCGTCCTGCAGAACAAGCTCAGCCCCCCACCTCCTCTTCCTCAGGCCGTCTTCTCTGCTGCCCCCAGGGTGAGCACAACCCCCTGCTCCTCCATACAGGGACAGCCCAGGGCACGGGGGACGTGGATCCCTGTGCGTGAGCCACACAGAACAGGGGGGTGATCAACAGCCGTCCACAGCCAGGGTGGCATTGCAGATGGGGAAATGGGGGCTCCCTGCTGTTTGCAGCCGGGGAGGGGAATTTGGCTGGGGTGGAAAGTCTGCTGACTTTTCCCTGTGCTACTTCCCCAGTTTTGGAGTGGGCCTATCCCAGGACAGCCTGGACCCTCTCAGGAGTAAGTATGAAATCCCTCCACTACCTGGCACCAGGCAAGACCCCACCTTGGCAAGGGAGTGGGGCATCCCAGGCTTGGTAACCTGATGATGCTCTTTGCTTTCCAGCATTAAACCGTTTGCACAACCAGCTTACCCCATCCAGCCACCCATGCCTCCATCACTAGCCAGTAAGTCATGTCCTTGTCCCCTTGCAGGGAACCCTGTGCGCCCCTGACAGGTCATATTTGTCCCATCCCCTCCCACCCGTGGTGCTACCCATCTGAGGCTCCTCCCCAGCCCTGATGGGGGAAAAGCCTGAGTTTAAACCTGGCAAAAAAGCCCTGCAGTGAGCAAGATCCTGCTGCTCCCAGCTGGGTCCCCTCCAGTCCCTTTCCACTCAGGAGTAGGACACTCCCATGTTTTAGCCACCCTGTGGGAAAACCCCCATGCTGGGAGATAAGAGAGAGTGGGGAATGCAGCGAGGACAGCAGCACCACGGTATTTATGGGGGGACTCACCCCTGTTCACAGCTGTCCCCCATCCCCATGTCATTCCCCTTGCCCCAGGTTATGAGCCCTTGGCTCCGCTCCCACCAGCTGCCTCGGCCGTGCCTGTCTGGCAGGACCGCACCATCGCCTCCGCCAAGCTCCGACTCCTGGAGTACTCCGCCTTCATGGAGGTGCCACGGGATGCTGAAACGGTAACAACCCCCTGCATATCCCCACCACCTGTGGGGGATGGCACACACGCCTGTGCTTGGTGGTGTTTTCACCTGACCTCTCATTCTAATGTCCCTGGTCCCTACAGTACAGCAAACACCTCTTTGTGCACATTGGCCAGACGAACCCCTCGTACAGCGACCCACTGCTGGAGGCTGTGGACATCCGCCAGATCTATGACAAGTTTCCTGAGAAGAAGGGTGGCCTGAAGGAACTCTATGAGCGTGGGCCCCAGAACTCCTTCTTTCTCGTCAAGTTTTGGGTACGATGCTGGGAGGATTAGGACGGGAAGGGCCGTTCTTGAGCCACCGGCTTGTTGCAGATTGGGCCCCCTGCCAGCATGAAAGCTGGTGTCTCCTGTCCCCATTGAGAGCTGGGTGTGGTGGTGCCTAATGGGACCCTCTCTCCCCTCATCTCTCCAGGCTGATCTGAACAGCACGATCCAGGATGGGCCAGGGACCTTCTATGGTGTCAGCAGCCAGTACAGCAGTGCAGAGAACATGACCATCACAGTATCCACCAAGGTGTGCTCCTTCGGGAAGCAGGTTGTGGAGAAAGTGGAGGTGAGTTCCATGCCCTGCTGCATCAGGAAGGGGTAGGAATTGGTCCACAGCGGGTCCTGGGACAGAGAAAGCCCCAGAGTTTGGTGTAGGACATGTGGCTTCATACCTGTCCATGGGTGGAGCGGAGAGGACATCACAGTGTCCCAGCTGGCCACCACCTGCCCATGCCTACGTCCCATGCAACAGCTGCTCTCTCTGGCTGTCCCCTGCAGACAGAGTACGCACGTCTGGAGAACGGACGGTTCGTCTACCGCATCCACCGGTCTCCCATGTGCGAGTACATGATCAACTTCATCCACAAACTCAAGCACCTCCCAGAGAAGTACATGATGAACAGCGTCCTGGAGAATTTCACCATCCTGCAGGTACCTCCACTCCTTTTCCAGGGAATGTTTCCCACCACAAGTGTGGAGCCTGCACTCGCACTGGCCCTGCTGGCCCTGGGCATGTGCTCCAGCAGCTCAGATACTCCTGGCTGTGCCTTAGCTCACACAGCCCCTGAATTCCAGGGAGCAGACCTTGATGGTGCAAACAAAGTGGCTGTGCCTGAGCCTGGACAAGCCTCCCAGATAACGGGGAGCAAATTTTTCATGGTGCAATTAAATAGGCTGTGCCTGAGCCCGTTTGCCTTCCCCAAGTAATGGGTAGAAATTTCTTGTGGTGCAAATGCAGTGGCTATGCCTGAGCCCATGCAACTCTCACCCAAACAACAGGTAGCAAATTTTTGGTGGTGCAATTCAGGCTGTTCCTGAGCCTGTGCCCTCTCCATTCCCCAAAACTGGGCAGTAAATATTGACGGTGCAGTTAAACTGACTTTGCCAATGGCTGTGCGACCCTACAAATAAGGGGTAACCAATTTTTCGTGGTGCAAAGTGGCTGTGCCCATGTGCCTGAGCCCCTGCAACCCCTGAATAACTGCATCTGCCCACAGCACTCCCCTAACATGCTCTGCTCTGCTACAGGTTGTTACGAACAGGGATACCCAGGAAACCTTGCTCTGCATTGCCTTTGTTTTCGAGGTCTCCACCAGCGAGCACGGCGCCCAGCACCACGTGTACAAGTTGGTCAAGGACTAGGGGCACTCGGGGACAGGCAGGGGCACAAGGGGCATGCAGGGGAGGGAGGGGGCCATGCAGAGTAGCCGCCTGTGCCTGTTGCCTTGTGAGAAGTCATTTGAAGAGAGGAGGAGGAGGAGGAAGAACAACAACAGCCAAAAAAGACTGACTTGTGATTGCAGATGTTTTGTACTTAGGAACAGTTTCTTTTTTTTTTTTTTAATAAATGGAAAAAAAAAAACCAAAAAAATGAAGAAAGGGAAAAGAAACATAGGCAGAAAGGAAACCTATACCTGGTGCTGGATGGGGAGAGACCGGTCCTTGGTGTTGCTGATAAAGGCCAGGATCCCACCGTGCCGTCACCAGCGGGATGTCGGAGCAGACAACGACGACCCTTCCTTTCACCCCTGCCCTCACTCAGAAGTTGTCCTGGTGGAGAAGTGGAGAGGAAGTGAGCACAGATGGGCTGGAGGAGGGGGCGTTGCACCAGGTCTGGTCCAAAACTGATTGGCGTGGCGGCAGCAGCGTCATTGGCACAGCTTGGCCGAGCCCGGGTGGCAGTGGGGATCTGGGGAGGGATGTGCAAGGCAGGAGCAGGGGAGGGCAGTGCAGAATGGAGGAGGGGGACGCTGGTGCCTCCCTGAGACTGGCAGCCAGGAGGCTTCTCTGTGCGCAGTTGGGGCACTGGGAACCAGTGGCAATGAAGGCATAAGGGCATTGACAATGCAAACCATGGGTTTTTATGGCTTTTTTTCCCCCTTTTTTTTAAGTTAAAGTGCTTTTTAATACTTTTTGAAAGGACACCGTGCTTGTAATCAGGATGATGATTCTCTGCAGTGCCTAGGACTTTGCCCTGTGCCGTGCTGGTGACCAGCAGAGGTGACAGCAGAGTTTGCTGGGTTGGAGGCAACAGTGGAACTGCCAGGCACGGGGGGTGGCTTGTTTAGGGAAGGCTTAGGATGTTTTCATCTCTGGGTGGTTTTTGTGTGAGATCTCCTGAGCCCTGTGTGCTCTTGGGGGTGGTCCAGGCTCAATGTCCCTGCTGTGGTCACTTGCTGAGGAGTCATGAGTAGAGAGCAGATTTGCCTGATTTACTTTACATATATACATTTTCCTTGTTTTGGTTCTTTTTTCTTCACCTTTTTTGCCTTTTTTCTGTGTTGACTGTTGTGGATTGCTCTGTCCACTTGCCTGCATCCTCTGGGAAGTGGCCAGAGAGGTGGCTCGTGCAAGGAAAAGCACACTGAGCAACGCAGGGCTGGGCTGTCAGTGGACAGGGTTTAGGACAGAGAGGACAGAGACACAGAGGGGACAGAGAACAGGAGGGATGCCAAGATAAGGGACTGGGTCTGCTTGGAGGTATTTTTGTGGCTGCAGCCCAAAGTAAGCCAAGGCAGCAAGCCCAGTCCTGAGGCTGCAACTGCAAGGACAGAGGCTGGGAAGAGCATCCTCGAGGTGCAGGAGGGGCACAGAGAGACAAGGTGGCATGGAGCAAGGTGGCAGGAGGCTGGCAGGGGGACAGGGAGCCCGAGGTGGCCAGGTCTGGATGGGTTTTTCATGTTGGCAGGGGAGTGAGGGTGTCAGGAAATGCAGGGATCGGTGCTGCAGGGGAGCAGGAGTAGTCTGAGGGGGGCTGAAGCCCAGGATGGGAAGATGGGGCAGGTTTAGGCTCAATGCTGCCAGGTGCAAAGGAGCAGGAACAGCCTCAGAGCCCAGGAAAGTGCTTTGGCTGCCACTCTGGTGCCATGTCTGGTGAGGCATGGGGACTTTGACCTCTTGCTGCTAGGAGAAGGCACCCATCCCCGTGGGACAGGGCAGAGCCATCCTGGCCCCACACCCAGCTGAGGGCTCAGTGATGGGACTGGACTTGGGCAGCTGCAGTGAATGGGGCAGATGGAGCAGGGTGGAAAGAGAGAGGGAAAAATCCAAGGCAAGGCACTGGCATCCTATCCCAGTGCTGTGCCAGGGCTGCCTGGCCGAGTTCTCATATGTAGCATGTTTGTTGTTTTTTTTTTTTTTTTTTTTCTCCTTCCCTTTCACTCACTGATCTAAAACTTTGGGAATGAAACCCCAAAACTCCCCCACCATAAAACACAGGTGTGCCCCACTCCCAGCCCTAGCCGGGGACGAAGCTCTTCATTAACTGGACTGGTTTGTGCCTCCACCCCTCCCTCTATCCCTGTATCCCTCCATCCCGCCTGCACTGAGCCCCAGGGTGTTCACCCACACCCCAGGCACACGCTGACTGGTGCCCTCAGCAGCCCTGGCCGGGGTTTAGCCAGGATCCCAGAGACGCTTTCTCAACTCCCCCACCCCCCCAGCCCCTCTGTTCTCCTCCAGTGTATTTATGAATTTCACATGAAGTACTGTTTTATTTTTTTAAAGACTTTGTAAAGCTTACCAGGGTTACAATCACCATTTTTAGAGCTGTGTCAGTCCACAATGTTAAAAATCCAATTTTTTATGTATTATATTTTTTGTGTATTTTTTTTTAATCCAGCTGTGATGGGTTGTATCATATATTTGTTGTGTTTACTGTATCTGTCCAACTTCAAAGAGAGGAGACTGTGGAGCTCCAAAAAACTACAATCTGCTAAAAGAAAAATATTAAAATTATTTGTTCATGGGTTGGCTCAAGTGCTTCTGAAGTTAATGTTTTATTTCTTGGGGTTTTCTTCAACAATCGGGACTATGAAAGCTTCTGTGTCCCATGAAACCCTATGACTGGGTAACGTTTCTCCCGGCACCAGGACACCACACTCAGCTGTATTTCGCTCCGATTTGAATCACTGGTGCAGGGTTTGCTCGGGAAAGGCCGGCGAACCCCACGGCAGAGGCTTCCTTGCGATTTCCCCGGCAGCATCGCTGGGTTCAGGGACGCGTTTTAGGGGTCGTATTAGGGTGGCGGGAGGCTGGTCTGTCCCACCAGTCAGCAATGCCCCTCGAAGTGCCTCGCAGTGCCCCGGCCGTTCGGCACACACACAGGGGGCAGAGGTGACGTATTTTAACACCAGCTCCTTTCCCCCCGTTCTGCGAGACACCCGTACCCCGGTGTTCTTCGTGCACCCCCTCCCAGCGCCCCCCGCTCCTCCCACCGCACGTGGACTCGGCCCACGCACCGACCGCGGCACCGGCCCCTCGACCCAACCCCAACCACCCGCACCAGCCCCCCCGACCCAATCCCAGCCACCCCCACCAGCCCCCCCGACCCAATCCCAGCCACCCGCACCGGCCCCCCCGACC
>JAWMRA010000072.1:4390461-4414131 GCA_035584735.1 Pseudotriccus pelzelni | reverse complement strand
TCCCCGCACTCCCCGCACTCCCCGCACTCCCTTCGGTCCCGCACCGCTGCCGGCCCGCTCCAGGTCCGCTCTCGACCCCGCCTGTCGCTCTGCGCCCCGTTCCTCCTGTTATTCCGCTCCCGTGCCCGCTCCGCTTGTTGCCCCGCTCCGCCTGTTGCCGCTCCGCCGTCCCGCTCCGTGTCCCGCTCCGTGTCCCGCTCCGTGTCCCGCTCCGCCGTCCCGCTCCGTGTCCCGCTCCGTGTCCCGCTCCGTGTCCCGCTCCGTGTCCCGCTGCTGTCGCGCCGCCCGCCCGCCCCTCGCGGAGCTGGGAGCGGAGGGCGCCTCGGAGGGCTCAGCCTTGGTAGGAGACGCCGGTATTTTCACCGCGCAGGAACGGGAGGAGCAGCTCGGTAAATCCGCCGGGGCAGGCAGAGCTCGGCTCCCGCACCCGGCCGCCTGCACCCGGCATCCCTGGAGCCCCAGGGTTTCTCTTGATCGCTTCGAAACCGGAAACTTGATAATCTCACGGGGTCAGGCGTGAGAGAAGCGGGGGCTGGGAGAGCGCTGGAGCTGCTTAGGGAGCTGCTGGCTCCTCCGGGGTTTGGAGTCTCCAAAAGGATGCATGGGTTTCCCGAGTGGGGAGGTGTATGGGGTTGTCCCATGCTTGTGCTTCGCAGTTCCGTTCTGAAACCAGGGTGAAAGTCCATCCTGGAACACAACTCACTGACAGACAGAGGGGTTGAGCTCTGTACCCTGGCCCTGGCCCACCGGTGTCCAAACTGTCTGGACGGAGGGTCACATGGTGGTCAGGGTACACGGATCCCTTTGTGGGGGCAAGTTGGGGTTCGGGATGGGCCTTTTGCACAGGAGGGGAGGGAACAGGCCCGGGGTAGGCTGGAGCACCCTGAGCACTCCTCCTTCCTGGCCTTTGCCTTGGCTCAGCCCTTCTGCCACGCCAGCCCGGATCCCTGGCTCTGTCCTGCACCCTCCACCGGCTCCCCGGGGCTGTCCCCCCAGCCTGCACCCTGCAGGATCCCCCCCTGCCCAGCGTTGCCCTCTGGCCCCTGCAGAATCCAGCAAGTGATGGAGGGTGATCCCGCCCTGCGCCTTCGTGTCTTTGACCTCAACTGCTGGTGAGTCCAGTGTTCACCAGGGCTGTGCCGGGCAGCATGGGTGGGGACGGGGACACCACACTGGGAGAGGGGTCCCACTTTGGAATTATCTTTGTGTCACCTTCATTTTGGGGTCACACCACTCTCCCAAACCCAGAGGGTCTGAAGTGCTTGGCTGGGTAGTGCCTCCAGTCCCCTCTGTGCCTGTTAACCCCAGAAAAGGTCTCCCATTTGCACCCCAAGCAAGGATGAGCTACCTCAGTTCTGCAGGTGGGAGAAGCTGTCCCCAAACAGCCTCCCTGCATTATCCCTCTTGTCCGAATGGCCTCACATAGCCCTTTCCCATCTGCCTCCTGCTTACACTGGTACTGGAGCCCTCTCTCCCCCCTTTCGGGTCGCACTGTGCCCTGAGAGCCCCCATCACCTTGTCCCCACCAGGCTATGACTGTCACCCCTCTCCGGCAGGGCCATTCGCTACCTGAGCAAGCGGCGACAGGAACGCATCCGGCTCATTGGGGACATGCTGCGCCAGGAGGACTTTGATTTGGTGCTTCTCCAGGAGGTGAGGGTAGTTTGTGAGCCAGGTGTGCCCATTCCCAGTGTGGGAGGTGAGCGTGACTGTTCTCAGCTCATCCCACTGTTCTCCAGGTGTGGAGTGAGCAGGACTACAGTGACCTGAATGGGAAACTAGGAGGCTGTTACCCCTTCTCTCATTACTTCCGCAGGTGAGAAGGACAAGGCCAGCCCCCCAGGGCTGTCTGTGGGACAGTGGGCAGGGCTGTGCCGTGCCCTGTGTTTGACACATGTAGAGACTGGTGCAGGTACTGTAGGTCACCTCTGTCACTATGGGAGACCCCATACCTGGAGAGTGGGATGCTCCCGGGAGCACAGTAGGACCCAGGCATCCATGGAGCCCTCCTGGGTTGGGGCTGGAGGGAGGCAGGGGTTTTGTGGACCACACTTCCTCACTGTGCTTTTCCCCTCCTGCAGTGGGGTGATTGGCAGCGGCCTCTGCGTTTTCTCCAGGTTCCCCATTCTGGACACGCTCCTCTACCAGTACTCGCTGAATGGGTACCCCTACATGGTAAGTGAGGCAGGAGGCACATGGCACCATTGTGTCCATCCCCATGGAGCCTCGGTGGCCCCAGCCTGCCCTTCTTCCCCTCTGGCAGCTCCAACATGGGGATTGGTTTTGCGGCAAGTCCGTCGGCCTCGTCATCGTTAAGATCTCAGGGATCATCTTCAACATCTATGTCACCCATGTGAGCATCCCAGGGAAGGACCCAGCATCGAGGGTGACGATGGGGAGGAAGGGGGTGAATGGCCGTGCCACTCTTCGCTGCCTGCTTGCTTTAACCACTGCTCTTCACCCTCTGTCCTGGACTATGCACTGATTTAATAAAATACTGCTCAGGGATGGGGGGCAGGGACACACAGTCTGGCTGTGCAGTGGGTAAACATCCCAGGCTGTCCCCAGGGGGATGAGATAAAGGCAGAGGTGTTGGCCAGACCCCAGGGGGACCATCTAGAGAGGTTGGGTAGGTCTGCAGGGAGCCTGGGAGCAAGGCAGGCATTGGCATGGGAGTCAGCCTCTTTGCTCCCCTGCTCTCACCAGCTGCACGCCGAGTACTGCCGGGAGAAGGATGCCTACCTGCCCCACCGCCTGGTGCAGGCCTGGGAGCTGGCACAGTTCATCCGGTGAGCAGCCAAGGGGTGCCCCACAGGGTCCCCAATTGCAGGTCCCCAGGATACGTGCAGTCATCGCTGCCCCTGGGTCTTGCACTGCAGAGAGCTCCCAGCTGCACCAGTCCCAGTCAGGAGTAAGGTTGAGAAGCACTGGGCGGGTCCCAGTCCCTGCAGTCTGGGGCAGGGCAGGGCAGGGATGGGAGATTAGCCATCCTTGTCCCCGCAGACACACCTCCAAGGCGGCTGATGTGGTGCTGCTGGGAGGGGACCTGAACATGCACCCCGAAGATGTGGGCATCCGGCTGCTGCGTGGCTGGACGGGGCTGCGGGACGCCTTTGCTGAGGCCACACACTTTGAGGTGAGCGCCAGGAGCTGAGTGAGGTGCCAGGGCAAACCAAGAGGCCCTGACCAACCAAAGCGCTTGTGTCAGGGCTGCGAGGATGGTTGTACCCTTGTCCCCAACAACTGCTTCACTGACAAATCGGAGCTGCTGCCCTTCCCGCTGGGTATTCGCATCGATTACATCCTCTACAAGGTAACGGGGGGCCCTTGGCCACCAGCTGTGAGCGGTGAGGCTGAGGCGCTGGGGTGACCCCCTTGCACCCTCATGCAGGCCATCTCCAGCTTCGTGGTAAAGTGTGAAGAGCTGAAGACCACCACGGGGGCAGCCCCGGGCATGGACGTCCCCTTCTCAGACCATGAAGCTGTGATGGCCACACTGCGCATCCAGAGGCAGGGACAGGCTGCGGGTGCCACCCTCAGCACTGCTGGTAAGTTGGGGGGCTGCTGCCAGCGGCCACCACATGCTGGGAGGGCTGGTGGGTGCATTGGGGGAGTTGGATGGTGTTTTTTGGGGATGACTTCCCCCTTGTGTAGGACATCCTTTGGGGTGGTGCTCGTGGAGGGGTGCACGAATAGGGCAGCATGTGGGGATGGGAAAAAGGGGGGGGGGTTAGGAGTGATATAGGGGGGTCCCACCCTGCTGAGGCCCCTTGTGTCTGCAGAGCCAACGCTGGCAGATGTGGTGACGGAGGCACGGACAGAGGTGGGCGTAGGGCTGCGGGCAGCGCAGCAGCAGCGCTACTCCTCGGGCAGGATGGCCTTGCTGGCCCTGCTGCTGCTGCTGCTGCAAGCCGTGGCTGCACTGGGTGCGCTGGCAGGGCTGGATGCCGGGCAGCCCTTCCCCAAGCTCTCCTTCTGCCTGCTGGCCTGCCTTGCCATCGGCATTCTCTTTCTTGCCACTGGTCTCCACCTGTTTCACACCATGGAAGTGAAGATGCTGCGCAGCACCGAGGAGCAGATGCGGATGGTGCTGCGGACGCTGCAGGAACGTCCCAGTGATGGCTGAACCGAGGCTGTGGGTGTCCCACAACACCCCCCCAGCCCTACTGTGTCCCTTTTTGATCCTTTTTTTAGCTGGTTTCTGGCAGCAGTGCAGCCAATTCAGTAGTGCAGGTTTGACATCTGCCTCTGAGAGAAATTAAGATTTTGGGAGTAGATTTGTTGCATTGGCCCTTGTGGGAACTACGATGGAGGTGGGGTTTTATTGCTTTTTAAATGCCCCCTTTGTACCTGGAGGGACCTGCTGGCCTGGCTGGGAGACTTAAAAGGCTCAGGCCCCCCATGCCTGGGGTGGAATGCTGGCAACTGCTCTAACAACCACATTTGACTCAGATAGAAAATAAAGGCGGTATTTTAGCCCTTGGTGCTGGGTCCAGGGACTTTATTAGAAAGAAGGGGGGGTTGCAACAGGAGGGTAGGGCTGGTACAAACACAAGGGAGGGCTGAAGGAAACACTGAGGGGAATGGTAGGATAAGGGCTGAACACAGGGTGGTATTGCTAACAGAAGAACCCATGTTGGGGACCCCGTCCCCAACATATGTGGGGCTGCTGCAAGATCCATTCGGCCACAGAGGCCACCCTGCAACATCTGGAGACTCTGGGGGGGGTCTTAGGTCTGTGCAAAAGGCCGTTGTGGCATTGCCAAGCAGGAGAAACCCGAAAGGGGCAAGGAGGACATGGCCACTGGCATCCCTTGTACTTGGTATCACAGAGTGAAGGCCCTGGGCACAATCCCCTGAGGAGCTGCTGGACATTATGCCCATCCCTGCTGCAAGGGGCTCATGGTGGGGTTGTGATCCTGGTTTCCAGCAGAGCTGGCACGCAAAAGCAGCTAATGCAGAGTGGCAGGATCACCCCAATCTGTCACTGGCCCCCACCTGTACAGCCAGATGTCCCTTGAGGAGATGGACACTCCAGGCTGGGGTGGATGCCCTCAGCTGGAAGGGATGTCCCAAGGTAGCTTCCAGGGACCTGCCCTGATGCTGCCCCTACACATTTGGCATCTACCCTGTGACCTGCCTGTGGTGGCTATGGTCACTTCTTGCTGCTGGGCACCCCTGCAGCCCCCTTCTGGAGCCCCCCTGCAAATCTTATTTTCAAGCAAGCACAAGGCAAAGGCAATCCAGCCACATGTGAGAACGCCCTCTTTGCACCCCAAATCTGGGTGCTTCTCAGTGTCTCTCCATGTGGGCATCCACCGGCAGGTCTGGCCCTTCCATGACAGGCTTTGGCAAGCAGGGAGCCGGATTCGCCATGGCAGCTGCTGGTGCTTGCAAGCAGCTCAGGCATCACCACCATCACAGAGGCAGCTCAGAATGATGCTGGTACCAGGAGACACACACACACACACACTGCTTGTCCCCCCCGGGGAGGATCCGGTGGGTCCAAGGGCTGTGCGGGTCAGGCCCGCAGCTCACTGAGTCGCTTCTGCTCCTGGATGTGGATGAGGAGGTTGCGCTCGTTCACCACCGTCAACAGCTGCTCCAGGGTCTCCTGCTCAGCCTTGCAATCCTCGGGTGTCTTTAGGGTTTCTGTGGGTGCAGGGGGCCAGAGTAGGGCTGGGTGGGCCACAGCCCTGGCCTGCTCCCCACACTGTGCACAGGGACCCCCCTCCTGTGGCAAGTACTGGCACTCACCCTCCCTGTTCATGTAACTCCGGAGCTTCTTGTCAAGCTGCTGCTGCTGCTCCTCCAGCTTCAGTTCCTGCACCCTGCAGGGAGGAAAAGAGTGTGCTGAGTTCTGGGCTCGAGAGGGGCTGGGGTGAGCTGAGCCCCCACACTGACTGGAGAGCATCCCCCCCAACCTTACGCAATCATGAGGTCCGACTCCTCGGTCATCAGACTGTTCTTCTTCTGGACCAAGTACAGCAGCTGGTTTGTCCACTGCGTCCGCTGGTCGGCCGGGCTGCCTGTGGGACAGGGAGATGGTGAGTGGGGTGCAAACCCCTGTCACGGGGGTCACAGTGGTCCGTTGACCTCGGTCTAACCATTCTCATCCCGGAGTAACTTCTCCAGTTTGATGCCTTCCTGCTCCAGTTCCCGGAATGTCACCTCGATCTCCTCCAGCCGTCTCTGGATGGCCTGCAAGGGAAGGGCAGCGCTCGCCTGTGGGCCGGCACCTGCCATCACATGGCCACCAGCAGCCGGATGGAGGGGACAGGGGACAGTGCTGGGCTGGGGACCCAGCTCTCCCCTGTGGGGGTTACCTGGGCTTTGCAGAACCGCTTCATGTGGGCTTCCCTGGCCCGGCGAGCCATTGTGTGCTCACAGGTGGGGTGTATATCCTCTTTCCCCAGGTTCAGGCACTGTGAAGAGATGGTGGCATGGGGAGAGGAGGTCAGTCCCTGCACCGGGCACCTCCCACTTCAGCAGCCATGGCTGAGCCAGACCTGATGCCTCTGTGAGAGGAGATGCCAGCAAGAGCCCCACCTACCAGCTGAGCTGGTGGGGCCACTGCCATTCCAGGAAAATCCTCACCAACTCTGCCATGATGTCAAGATGTGTGCCTTCCTCCTCTTTCTCCTTCTCCTCTTCTTCCTCGCTGTCACTCTCCTCCAAAGCTGCCCCAAGAGAAGAGCCCTTTCAGGCTGGTGCCTCATGAGCAAGATGTGGGGTACAGCAGGTTACAGTAGGGTCCTGAAGGGTCTGAGAGCTCGGCTCATCCAGAGACTCCAGCTTCTACCACCTACTTTTCTGCAGGTCAAGTTCCTCCTCCAGCTTCCAGGAGTCTTGACCCTGCCACAGGGCAGGGAGAGCCTCAGGCACTGCTTGGAGCCACAAACGAGCTGGCTTCGGTGGAGGATCAGGCTCTGCTTCGCTGGTGAGATTCAGCGTGGACAGACTGAGCTTCTCCAGCGGTGTAAGGATGATCTTCCTCCTGCCCCCACTCTCCTCACCCTCCTCTGCCAACCCCTGGGGTTCTGCTCCAGGACCCTTCTCCTCCCTCACATCCCCCCCAGGCTGTGCCAGCAGCTCCTGCTCCTCCACATCACCAGCATCCACAGCATCCTCCACTGGGCCAGGCTCTTCCCCTCGCTGTGGAGCTGCTGGAGTGGGTTGTAAGAGACGGGGTGCCCCCTCCGCGGGGGACACACATGGGCTCCCAGCATCCAAGGGTGGGTCGGTGGCAGCAACAGCATCCTAGGGCAGAAGCCAGAGCAGAGGGGTGATGCAGCATGGGGCCATGCACAAGCATCCCCCTCCATATACTGCCTTTCCTCCATCACCTAGGTGATTTAGAGTGATTTACCCCATCAGGCAGTGCTGTGGCCTCGTGCTGGGGTAGGTCCATGCCGGGTAGATTGGGGTAGTGAAGTGAGCAGTAAAAATTACCTGGGGGGCAAATTCATGTGATGACCTGCAAGGTGGAGAAGTCCTGCCCCAAGCATCCCCTCTCCCCAAAACCCGCCTCACCATCCTCCTCATTAAAGGCGTAGTCGCCCAGGCGCAGGGTGGCCCCGCACTGTCGGCACTGGAAGCAGCCGCGGTGGAAGAAACGTCCCTCGGCGCTAGCTCGCTCCAGGATATAGACACGGCAGCCACAGAAGTAGCAGGCATCGCTGTTTTCCCCTGCCCTCTCTCTCGGCAGCTGTGGGGGGAGAGGACAGGCTGGGGTGGCACCAGGGTCCTGGCACCCGCCCTGCCTCGCAGCTTTGCTGGCAGCCATAGATGTGTGGTGGGGGTTTTGCCCCTCTTGCGGAGACAGGTCTGGGTGCTCAGGTTGGATTTGCTGGCACCAGTGAGGGAGCGGCAAGTCTTGGCTCTGGAAAACCAGTTGGGTCAGGAAACAAGCTGGGAGGAGCCGGGAAGCCGTGGGCGTTCGCTCGCGTAGCCCTGGTCCCAGCCCTTGGCTTAGCCCTGCCAGCCACTGGTGCCACCCCCCCAGTGCCACCTACACAGCTGAACTCCCCATCCCGGGGTGACACAAGGACTAACCTGCCCTGGGTCCATCATGGTGGTTCCCAGCGGCTCATGGGCACTGTCCAGAGTGCCCCCAGCCAGCCCCGTGTCCAGCTACGAGTGACCCCAGGGGGAGGGTCAGCCCCTCCCTCTCCCCCCAGGAAAGCTGCACCCCAGCAGAGCACTGCTCAGGGTGCCTGGGACAGACCCACCTCGGTGTTCCTGTGGCTCTTCTCGGCCTCAGCGTCCTTCTGGGCACTTGCCTGCAAATGTAAAAGGGCTGGCTAGGATGGGGAGGGGGACAGGGTTTTGGTGTGTCAGGGGGATCTGGGTGGGGGTTCCTCACCTGGGTGCGTTTGTGTGTCAGGTTCCGTCTCTTCTGCAGCTTGCTGAGGAAGAGGATGGCCCCTCGCGTGCCATGGGGAGACAGTGGCTTCTTGCTGACCTCCTCTACCTCTGCACAGAAGGACATGGCCATGTCGGTGGGACGCACCCTACAAAGAGGGGAGGACCCAGCCAGCCCCAGTGGGGCTCAGGATGGGACAAATACCCCCAAAATCTCACACCTGATGAGGTCTTGAAAGCTTCATAAAACTGGCTGAGGTAGGTGATGAGGCCCAGGCGGTCAGACTCTGTCATGGTAGCCATCTCAATGCTGGAGAGCACAGGCTGGATGCCCAGCTCCTGCTCTGCTGTGTCCAGCATCATCTGGTGGATCCGAATGGCATCCTGGGTGTCCACAGAGTCAAAGTCCCTGGGAGGAGACACGGGTGCCATCAGGGTGGGCTCTGCAGGGGAGGAGGTCCTGAGGGGTCCCAGGCACTCACACGAGGTCAGGGCGGAAGCGGTGGATGAGGGCACAGAGGGCTAAGCCACTGGTCCAAGAAGTGGTGAAATCTGTCACTGCCACGCCACGGTACCCGGCTGTGCTGGCCTGGCACCAGCTCAGCAGCTCTTCGTAGATGTCTCCAGAGGCTGCTGGGGAGGCAGGGTATGTGTCTCCATCCTACAGAGGCAGGGGACACACCCCCAGTCTGCCTCCCACTGCAGCATCACTGCTTAAACAGGGAAGGGATCTGATGGGAGTGACCCGAAACGCCCCCTGCTACCCCACAACCACCTGCAAGGCTCGATAAATGGGTTCATAAACCATCTGTCAGTATTTCATGGTTCAGCATCAGTGCGGGCTAAAAGGAGGGCAGCCTCCTCCCCAGAAGGCAGTGGGGGGCTGTGTCCCCACATCAGCCATGAGCAGAGAGAAACCAGTGGTGCTACCGGGACAGAAACGCAGACAGACAGCTGGACATAGGCCAGGGCACAAGAAACAAGGATGGGGAGGAAAATCAGGGCAAGAGCTACTTGAGCATGGGCTGCAGAGAGGAATGGGGGGGCTGCTGTGGGGGGCTGGGGCAGGACTGGCTGCTCCTACCGGTGATGAGCCGGTTGTCACTCTTCCTCTTGTAGTCCACCTCCACTCTGCCCACAAGGTAGAGGTCCCGGACCTGCCAGTGGGGACATGCCCATGGTGGGTCACCACATGCACAGAGCCAATGGCACCATGCAGCTGAGCTGGCCCTGGCAAGGGGGCCACCTGGACCCCTCCACAACTCTCCAGAACCCTCCTGCATCCACAACGGGCAATGTATTCAGTGCTCTGGGAACTAATAGCTTCAGCCTTGCACTCTTTGGGGAGAGAGAACCATGCAAATTAGCATCACTCCAACCGCCAGGGAGGCTGGGCTGGCCAGCTGTCCTGTGGCAGGACCTGGCTGGGTACCTGGCTGGGTTTGATGGCCTGCAGGTTGATGTTGGGGTAGCGCGTGGCTGGGTCAATGCTGTACTGACTGATGTTCTTGTTGGTGTTGTCTGGGGAGGTCTGCGAGAGGTGCTGGTAGATGCTCTCCCTGGGTGCAATGGACGGGGCTGGGGTCACTGCTACCATCCTTGCCAACTCCAGACCCAGCCCAGTGGGACAGGGACACTCACCTCTCGGCCAGCACCTCCAGTGGGGGGGTCCCAGCTGCCCAGCGCCGCACCATCCACGCTGCGTCAAAGGCGGCGAGGAATCCCCTTGCCACCCCGGTGCCCAGTGGCCAGAAGGGCTGCAAAGGGAAAGGCAGAGCTGGAGCTGGAGTTGCGTGGCCGGTCAGGGCAGCTGGGAGGAGGCTGAGAGCTGCCGGGCTTGGCCAGGGATGAAAGCGGGAGCAGCGCTGGACGCGCAGAGAGAGGATGGGTGGCTGTCTCCTCCCAGATGGTCTGGGGAGTAGTTGGGTGCTTCTCCATGCTGAACCAACCCCAAATACCTGGCGGGGCTGGAGAAGGCGATAACCTCACCGAGGCGTGCCATTACTGGGACCTGGGGAGCCTGGGACGGGGTGCACTGGGCAGCTGGGACGAGAAGCACTTAGGGAGGGGGAATATATTGCAACCAGTGCATCTTGCAGGAAAAGGCATGAGGTGGTGCTGCAGGGGGGACCCTCACCTCCACCAAGCAGTCGCCCACCAGCCCCAGGAGCAGACGAGCCCCATTATAATCCCACACCAGCGCCGCGTTCTCCGAGCGTGTCATGCAGGTGAAGTCAAACATGTCAACATCCGGCAGGTCCCGGTGATTGAGGGCAAACTCCAGTTCGGGCAAGCGGTAGTTGGTGGAGAAGTTGGCAGCTTCTTTGGCATAGCTGAGGAGGGCATCCCGGTTCACGTTCTCTGGGGACAGGAGGCTCTCGATGTCTGCTTTGTCCTGTGGGAATGGGGTGAAGCTGGCTGGGATGTGGGAGGTGGTGTTCGCTCCTCAGCCTGGGAGAACCCAGATCTGGGGTGCAGCTGTGCCACTGGGCTCTGATCCCCCTGAAAGGATTTTTCTTGTGGCACAGGCAACAGCTGCCAAAGATCCCACTACCCCAGGGGTATGCAAACAAACCAGCACCCACGATATGCATCCCACTTTCCAGGCTTTCAGTTGCCCATCACTTTGGGATCCCAGGGCCAGGCCCTGCCCTTCTCACCTGGAGGATGACTCCCTTCTCAAGCAGGCTCTGCTTCTTGGCCGTCATGACAAAATAGTGAGTGTCGTCCTTGTAGTATACAATGTTTTCCAGGTCAATGCCTGGTGATGGGGAAAGGTCTAAGCCAGGGCCACAGGGAGCCCCTGCACTGAGCTCAGCCACCAAATGTCCCCTGGGATGGGGTACTATGTGGGACATGCATTCCATCGCAGGGGGCATCCTGGGGCTGAGCCTCCAGCTGCATCAGGAGTGGACAGGGACTCCCAACGCCACCTGTGCCAGGGCTGGGACCACTGACCCGTTTTGTTGTAGAGGTTCTGGAAGAACTTCTGGTTGTAGATTCGGGCCACGCCGCTGATCTCAGCCACCTCCACCTCAGCCTGGCTGTGGCGGTTGATGAAGTTGGTGGTGATGCCGATGGCCAGCTTCCCCCGTGTCTCCTTCCGCTTGAACCCTGCAGGAGGGGAGAGGTGTGAGCCCCCACCCAGTCCCCCTTATTGGTCCCAAGGTTGCAGGGACCCCTGTTGTCACCTTCAGGGACAAATTTGCCACCGCCAGCTGAGATGAGGACGTCAAACTTGTAGTGGGTGAGGGGAGAGGAACTGGGCTGCACCACAGCCTGCCAGCCGCCTGCAGGGAGGGGGATGGTCATGAGTGTGCTGGTTCTCAGCTGGGACCTGCTCCAGAGAGCAGGGAGACAGTTGCATCTTTTCCCCCCACATACAAGGCATGCCCCAGGCTAGCAGAGGGACTGAGGGGGTCAGAGTGGCCACCTGCAGCCCTGTTTTTGCCCCCAGGGATACCACCTACCCTGCAGCAATACCATACCTGCCTTGCCTGTGGGGTGAACAAGACCCTCAAACTTCACATTGACGTGCACTTCCACCCCCAGGAGCAAAGCCACCTTCAGCAGGATCAGCTGGAGCCGCCGGATACCTGGGAGGGGAGAGGGGTGCTCAGGGCTGCACTCCCTGGGCTACCCACAGGAGGGGATGCGGGGCTCGCAGAGCTTCATCCCCCTAAGACTCACTGATATGATCCAGCGTGCCGGTGCAGAAGCGCCCGTAGAACTTCTTGGCGCCCAGAGCCCGCAGATCATGGATGGTGAAGGGCCAGAGGTGCAGGACGTTGTTGCGGGAGAAGGAGTCCCGCTTCTCCAGCAGCACCACGCGGGCACCCAGCAGCGCCAGCTCGATGGCCGCCCGCAGCCCGCAGGGGCCAGCTCCCACCACCAGGCACTGCCATGGGATGGGATGGACAGTGTGAAGGGGCCAGGCAGTCTCTAGAGCGGGGGTTTCAGGGGACCCCCAGGTTGTTCAGCACTCCCACAGCAGCATGTCCCCGCTCCCCAGGTCAGGATCTGGCCCTCCCTATTATTCACCTGCAAGCAGTGATCCTCCCTGCAAACAAGGGGGCCCTGTGAGGTGCCCCACACCACTCCTTGAACCTTGCCTTTGCCCAGGGCAATGGCAGCAATTAAAGCACTGGGTGAGATAAGGCTGCAGGTCTGCTGCAGCCCTGACACCAGTTTGGTCTCTTGGGAACCTCTGCACTGGGCTAGGGGATGATGGGGCAGAGCAGTGGGGACAAAAGCCATCAGCTGTGGGACAGGGGAACCCCAGTCCCAGGGGTACATCCTACTGCAGCACGCTCCTGTCTCCCAGGAAGGGCTTGTCAGGTCCCTCTGCTCCTTTGCAGCCCTCCCATGGGACATCCCCAGCAAAGAGCAGCTGGGAGGAAGAAGGACGCTGCTGGCTTGGTGGCATCGAGGTGGCATCACGCCATGCAAAGCGGAGCAGTGCTAATTAACATTCTGTCCCATTAAACTCCATCAACCTTCTGCCTGGCACATCCTGCATCCCCCTGGCTTGAGGGACAGAGTGCCCCAAGGGATGCTCTCACCCTGGGAACAAGGGTACAGAGCAGGGAGGGACCCAAACTCCTCGCCCCATATCCTTGGTACCTTGGTGCTGGCACAGGCCTTGCCCTGGTCGTAGACCTTGTGCCCGGCTTTCTTATCCAGCTTGCTCCACAGGGCCTTGGCACTCCAGTAGTTGAGGGCAGCCTTGAGGCTGTGGTAGAGCTGCAGCCCACTGCCCTGCAGCCCCAGCTGCTGGCACAGCTCCCCAAAGCAGCCCAGCACCTCCTGGCACTCCCCTGCATGCAGGAACCTTTCAAAGATGGCATGGGCCGGGTTGCCCGGCTCATCAGCTGGCACACTCATCCCGTGTCACCCAAAAGCCTGGTGAGGAACAGCAGAGATCAGCAGGGAGGGGACCCTCCTGGACCCCATCCCCAAACCCATTCAATACCAGACCTGGTGTCTCAGCACAAGGTTTCCCAGCTGCGGGTGCTGTTGGGTGATGGCACTTATCAAAATTTCTGGCAGCGGCTGGCGGAACCTCCCCCGGATGCTGTACCCAGAGAGCCACGGTGTCACCCTGACAGGGTGACGTCAGGGGAGAGGGTGGGGAGGGCTGTGGTGGCAGTAAGTGGCTTCCTCCATACGGCGTGTACCTGCAGCAGCTGTGAGCAGAACAAGCTGTTTTGGAGCAAAGACACCAACCACTTCCTTCCTCTTCAGCCTTGGCCTTGCTGGGGGGACTGGGAAGAGGCTCCTGGCTTTAGCAGCCCCAAAATCCAGCAAGACCAGCCCTTGGGCAGGAAGAAGCAGGATTTGGATCCGTCCTGCCAGCCCGGCTTCAGCAACTGGAGTGAGGAGACTTCCTCCCTCACCTCCACCTCTGCCACTCCCAGAGCAGGTGGAAGAAGATTAGCATAGAGGAAGCACCGATGATGAAACAAAAAAAGTCAAAACACCATATGAACGGCCCCATATTGCCAAGGAACCTGTGGCAAGGGCGGTGCAGCACATTTCCCCTGGGCACACCAAAACCCCCTGCCCCTGGCATGTCCCAGGAGACCAGCACTCCTTACATCTGTCTCCCACTCCCGGCACCGTGCCCCCCAGCACCAGCCTGTGCCACCCTCTGTCTTGCCAGCCCAAGCATGAAGAACAAAGCTTTGCCCTTTCCAGCCACTGTCGCCGAGCCCCAGGGCTGTGAAAGGAGGAGACCTGCTGAGGAGGATCCGGTGGAAAGGCTCAGGATGACGGAGTGCTCCTACCTTTGAACCACTGCTCTTTTGCCCTCTTGCCACTCAATGTTACCTTGGGCACTTGGCAGCCACCCGTGCAGCGGGAAGCTGGAGTGGGATGGATGCCACGAATGAGCCAAGCTGCCCTGGGGTGGGGGGAGGCATGGGGGCAGGGAAAATAACCTGTTTAAGCCTGGGCTTAAATTTGGGCTGGAAAGACTGAATTCTAGCTGCATTTCAAGTTTGGTCTCGCCCAGCAGTTTCCCAACACCAGAACTGTGCTTTGCAAAGCAATTCTGAAGGTCACCTTCCCTCTCAGCATCAGAGTCAGGAAATCCAGGCATTTTAAACTCTTCCTTTCTAGGCATACATAGGATAAAGCATCCAGCCAAGCAGAGCAGGAGCTGACACCCACCAGACCCCAGAGTGGCAGCGTGAGGACAGAGGACGTGACCTATGTGTTCGTGATGGAACTGTGAGACCTGGGGACAGCTTTCTGCTCTTCCCCTGAGCGCTGCTAGAGGAACAGAACGAGCCAGGGAAAATTGAGGCAGCACTACAAACCTCACTGGAGAGCACAGGCATGCTGTCCCACCAGCCATCCATTCTCCTGCCACGCAGGCTGCCCAGGCAGCACTTCCTGGCCGGGCACCAGTGGCCCATGTGGATGGGTTTTCCCCCAGGAGCTCCTGTTCCTGCACTGATGCCTGCCAAGGTCACCATGCAGCAGCCCCAGGGAGATGGGGCAGAGGCAGCTGCTCAGGCTGGAAGCATCTCCTCCAGACTCAGCATCTTCTGGCTCTGAAATAAGCCCATCTCAAGGCCTCTATTCCCACTGGGCATGATGCCGGGAGGAGCACGCTGCCCAGGAAATCTTTCCATCCCTTATGCTTTGGCAGGGAGGTTCAGAGGAGGCAGAACAACAAGCCTTGTGTTACGCCATTTCCTGTAGAAACAATGATCATGCCAGCACTTTGGCACACTCAAACCCCTTTGACAACTGCAAGCAAGGACAGAAACTCCTGGAAAAACTCAGTTCCTGCAGGTTTGATGCAAACAAACAGCTTTCAGCCCACAAAGGCCAGTGGCAACAGAGAAGGCACAGTGCTGCTCCAGGCTCCCTCCGGCTCTGCTTTCCCCCTCAATGCATTTTGCATTTCTTCCCTTAAAACTGCTCCTTCAAGCAGGAGGGAGGAGGGGGGGGGGTGCAGCCAGCCCTGACTCAGCTCATATCAGCTCTGGTTGGGGTGGCTGCAGACATGCCTGTGTGAACATCACCCAGGTCTGACATATGTGGAGCATCCCTGGAGCAGGGACACCCCATCTCACTTTGCAGGTTGGGGTCTTCCCCTTGCCCTTGCAAGGAGAGAAGCAGCCTCTTGGGAGATGGTGGGGGGAGCTGCCCTGGAACTCACGTGTCTTCCAGGCACATGGAAATGGGGTGGGAAAGGACACAGCTCCACGCAGAGCTAATGAAAGCTGAGAGGATTTCCAGCAGCAGCAGATCCCCCTGCCTTGCTACTGCTTTGGCTCACAGCATGGACAGGCTATCCTACATCTGAGATCTAGCCTGGAGGTCCCCAGGCCAGGCTGCTGAGCTGGACTGGACTCCATGAAAGCCCTTCCAGCAACAGGCCGGTGGGCAAGGTGGAGATTTTCTTGTGATCATCTAACAGCTCGGCCAAAGCCCTTGCTTTCAACAGCCAGTCAAGCCAGGAAGGTGTCAGGAATAGGTGAAGGCACTGGATGATTTTACCAGCGTTATTGTGCTGGTAGAAACATCCCAGGTGTGGGACTGGGCAGAGAGACTACCCTGGCCAACCTTGCAGAAATCTACCTTGATTTGGGTGGGTTTTAATCCTTGGAGGGAGGGGAAAATCCCTGTCAGCTCCCCTGGTTTGAGGTGGGGATGTGGGTGCAAGAGAACACACCAGCTGAGGCCCCCTTTGCAAGGGGGAGCTACGGGGAGAAGGGCTGAGGAGAGGTGACAAACACGCCACCAGCACTGCCCAGGGCTGAGGCTGACAGCTGCAGAGACCTGGTGTCACAGTGGAGGGGGCTCACTTTCAGGGGTACGTAACTCCCTCTGGAAAGCTTATGCCAAAATCCCCTCTCGGAGGTGCAGGACTCAGCCTCGGCTCCTGCGCTGCCGTCAGCAGAAGTGGGCACTTCTCCGGGACATTTTGGCATTGCCCTTTGCAGGGGATCTACAAGCCACAGCCTGGCAATGTCTCAGGGAGCCCTGGGCAGAGACAACACTTGGCAAGGAGCAAACCTGCCCCCCCTGTTTCTGCTGATCAGCCTGGCCTCCTCTGTGCAGCACCAGCCCCACGGAGGGAGCTGCTTCTTGCAGCTGAATTTCGGCACAAAGGGGAAGTCTGCTTACAGCCAGGCTTCACAACCCACATCCTTTTCCTCCTCCTGCTTCTCCCTCACCCCAAACCGCAGTCGTCCCCGTGAGGATGCCATGGAGCATCCCTCCATAGGTCTCAGCAAAGTTCTTCCCACTCTGTCCTACTCGGCACTGCGAGCACTGGTGCCTCTGGGAATGGAGTGGAGGTGAATGAACGAAGACTGCTGTTTTATCCCATTGTCCCGGGAGCAGCAAAACTCGGGCTGGAGGGGAAGAGCAGTGGACGATGAGCCGGGGGAACCCCATTGCCCCCGAGAGAGGGTGCGGGGAGGGGGCAGGCAGAGACAAAGCGCTTCCCTGCCATGGAGCATCCCCGTTCGACATCCCGGGGTCACGCAGGACACGGGCTCGGGGTGGGGGCTGAGCCCCTCGGTTTTCGCCCCCGCCTTGCGCAGCGATGCTCTCAGCAGGACGGGCGGAGGGGACCGGCCGTCAGGATGCCGGCACAACCGCGTCCGCATCCGAGCGGGGGGACACGGGGCTGGGGTGGCAGCAGAGCCCTGACCCCCCCACCGCCAAGGGATGTTCTGCCCATCCCCACCCACCACTCACCTCCACAGCCCCTTGGAGGGGGAAACTGAGGCGCGGACCGGGGCGTGGGGAGGGACCGGAGCTGCGTGCAGGCGGGCGAGGGCGAGCAGGAAACGAGCTCCGGCTCCGTAAGCAGCTGCCGGCCAGCCCGGCCCTGCCCTGCCGTCCTTTTCTCGGCCCTCCCCTTCTCGGCCCTCCCCTCCCCTCGCCTGCCCGACCCTCCCCCCGGCCGAGGGGCGGCCCCCCGGCCCCGCTTTGTGCCGCTGCCCGTGTTACGGCGGGGGGTTTGGAACTGCGGGGCGGGAGGCACAGCGCGACCCCCGGGCAGGGTTTTTTTTTTGAATTTTGGGGTGAGAAACAGACTTCTGGCAAAGCAGACCAAAAGGTTCGGGTCGTGAAGCCAAAGCGCTTCACGTCCCGCCCCCGCCGCTGCGCTGCTCCCCATAAACTGGCCAGGAGGGAGCTGGAGGCACGGGGGATCCGGAGGCGGGGGGTGTCCGGCCCAGATCCCGACCGATGTCCCAGACCACCACAACTCGCGTGGAAACTTTTGGGGTGATGTTTCCACCTGGGTTCCTCCAGGTGGGAATGCTCCCAGGGGCGTGAAGGTAGCTTGGAGCGGGGGCGGGCCTGGGGCTGGGGGGCGTGGAGCCGCCGGGATCACCGGAGATCGCTCCTGGCGGGTGCTTTTTAGGGTTTTTGGTGTCTTCAGGTTGGTGCTGGACACTTGCCGTGTGCTGGGGTGGCCGTCACGGCGGCAAAGGAGCTCACAGCCCGTGACGCACGGGGACAACCTGCCACGAGGCTGGGGATGGTGACTCAGGGACACGGGGTGTGGGTTACACAGGCTACCATGAGTCACCCGAGGCACTGCTGGCAGCTACAGCAAGCAGGATGACCCCTCCATCCCTCCCTCCTGCAGCCCCCTCGGGCTGCTTCCTGGGGCTCCTGGTGCAGAACCCCCTGCCATGGCCCTGCACAGCTTGGCTGGGCTGTTTCAGGCCCACAAAGTTGCTGGGTGCAGGCACAGTGAAGTCCACCCGTGTTTCAGGGCTGCTTGGACACGGAAACAGGGCATCTGAGTCAAACGAGGCCATTTTCCTGTGCAGCAGCACGGTCAGAAATAGCTCCCTCCGTGAGCATTTTGTGGAGCCATGGGAAAGGCTGAAAGGGGACCTGCTCCTTCCAGCCCCAGCATTATCCCCCAGGCAGCAGCAAATGAGCATTAGATCTGGATCACAGCAGGGACCAAGGGCGTGCAGTGGCAGAGGGTGCGTGGCCAGCACTGTGGGACACAGCTCTGCTGCATTTCCATGGCTGTGGGCAGCCCAGTCTGTCCCCAGCAGAGGGGACATGTGGGGGCACACCTGCACCCCTCAGTGTGCTGAGAACAGGCAAACTCACAGCATCAGTGAGGACTGCCGCAGCTCCCTAAACCCTTCACGCTTATATGGAGGTGCCAACCATACCTTAGGTCCTACCACAGGATGTTCCACCTGCTCCAGCATTACAATTCCCCCATTTTCCCCTCTAATTTTATTATTCTAGAGTTCTGGTGATTTATGGCATGGGGAAGGAGCAGTGACGCCTCCCAGCTGCCTTCCCCTTCCCAGTCCAACTACGCCTTGGGTGATGCTGCAGACTGCAGCCGCTGCAGCTCCAGGACACGGACGAGGAGGAGGAAGGCGATGCTCAGGAGAAGCAGCCAGAAGAAAACCCAGAAGTACTGTGGGAGGAAGAGCCACGGCCGCCACAGCTCCACTGCGGATCCCTTGGACCTGGGGAGAAGGCAACAGGGGAGACTCGTCATCAGTGGGAGAGAGCAAATCCCACCTCCACCCCAGCTGGGGACGAGGAGGGTGTTTAACACAGCCCCAAACCTCTGTGGCCCTTCTACAAACCAAAATGCAACAAGCCCGGGGAGGGCACAGGTGACCCTCAGTGCATGGGCAAAACTGAGGCACAGCAAGGTCTGGCTGAGGCAGCCAAACAACATCCTGGCCTTCCACCACCAAATCCCCCAGCCTGCTTCCCAAGTGCTGGCCACCTGGGGACCACAGAGAGTCCAGCAGCCACAGGGGAATGCTGGGCACACACAGCGCTGCTCACATCAGCCCAAGCTGCTCCGGCTCCTCATCCCCTGCCCTTGAGTCTCTGCCATCTGCCTCAGCCAGCAGCTCCCCAGTCCTGGCGGTGCCCTGGCCCTGTGGCTCCAGCTCACTCCTGGGGAGGGAGAGGACAGGGTTTGTGCCATCCCGCACGGGCCAACAGCAGCCAGTACCATGGCTGCCCTGCCACCCAGTGCCCTGCCACCAGTTACCTCTGGGTGCTGGGCCAGCGCTGGGCCCCCTCTGGCTCCGGCTCACCTGCCAGGGCTGCTCGGCTGTCGAGGCTGGCACCTGGCTGGGCACCAAAAGTGGGAGCATCAGCGGGGACTCAGACCCCGAGTGGTACCGAGCCTGGGGACACACGCCCAACAGCAGGGCACAGCTCTGTGTGTCCTCCCTGCACGTCCTTACCAAGAGCTGCTTGGGGATGACAGCGATGCTGACTCTGCGGCGGGCAGACCCCTGCAACAGAGGGGCTGGGGGTGAACACCACACCAGCTGCTTCTCATCACCTCCTTCCCTATCACCTCCCCAGCACAGGCAAGAGATACCGAGGAGAAGGGTCACTGCCAGCTCCCAGTGGTCCTGGCACTAAGACGGGAAACTGGAAAGCCAGGGAGATGAGGGAAGTCAAAGCCAAAGGGTTTGCGCCTGTCATTACTGCTTCAAGCTGTGCTGGTGGGGCTGCTTAACCCCCTCCCCGAGCACTCCCCTGCCTCTTGAGCTGTAGGGGAATCGGTGCCAAATTTGAGCTGGTGCTGGAGCACAGCCAAGCCTGTGGTTCCTGAGCTATTACCCTGCAGTGCAGAGGAGTTTGCCTGAGATCTCCTGGGCAAGCAGCCCTGGGAACCCCATCTGTCTCCCCACAGTGCTTTGAAGCTGCCCCTACATTTTGCCTTATCCCCAGCACTTCTAGCACATCTTCCCTGCAGCAAGCAGTGGGCCACAGTGGCATTGCCTAGGGACTGTGGGGTGCACGGGGACAGCCAGCCAGGGGAGAACAGCAGGGCATGGGGAGGCAGCGGCTCCGAGATGGCTGAACTGGACTCGGTTACCTGCGGGAAAGTTCGCTTCAGGGGGTGAGGCCTCAGCCGTGGCTCCACATCATCTGGGAGCAAAGAGAAACCACCTGATATCATCTCCCAACACTAACATGGGGCTGATGTCCAGGCGGTCGCAAACCTCCCTCCCAGTCAAAAGCCGTCCTAGCCCTGTGCTCTGTGCGTGGCGGGGGTGCCCTGGCCAGAGGGACCTGGTCACATGCACAGCAAAGGCACATGTGGAGCTTGATGTCCAGAGACAGAGAGTTCTTTATGTGCACGGGGCCCCCCTGCCTCGCATTCCCAGCTGGGCTATGGGGGGATGGCTCTCCAGCCACCGGCAGCTGCTCCCACGCTGCATCTGCTCTTACACTGGCCCCTTGCGTCTGCCATCAGGTCCCTGCTGTTCCCCACCACTGGTCCTCAGCTCGCACAACCCACGGGCCCCGTGGTGCAGGGCTTACACCACCGACCCCCCCAGAGGGGTGTGAGACCAACTGTGCAAACCCCGGGTGGGCCCCAGCAGCAGAGCCCACCTCACCCTGGGTCTCTGCCAGCTGCCGGTTGTGGGAGTTTTGCTGGATCAGGCGCTTCATCTCCTCCAGCTCCGCGTGCTCCCGCATGTGGTGCCGCTTCAGGTTCTCCACGTGCTGCACCATCACCTCTGCTGCTCGGCTCATCCGGGCCTCCTGCAGCCAGGCAGTGCGGAGGATTAGGGCCCCCAGCTCCTGGTTCCTAAGCAGCCAGGTCTCTGCCAGTGCCTCCCCGTGCATCCCACAGTGCCTCCATCGAGGGAGTGCAGACACATCCCCTTCCTGCTCGCAAGGACAGGCAGATCCCTTGCAGCCTGGTACGTGCAAACATGAGATCAAAACCAGCGCCACGAGGAGGAGGGACAAACCCCAGCAAGCCCAGGGATGGGTCCCCAAGCCCAGCCATAGCACTCTCCGTCACTCCCAGCCCTGGCAGGGAGCCCCAGTTTTGCACAGACCTGGTGTACAGCCCCCAGCTTCTCCGCAGCGCTGGTTGCCCGCTCGACAGCTGCCGACAGCACAGCCAGGTTGTGCTGCAGCTGCTCCAGCATCTCCTTGCAGCCCACACTGGCACAGGATGGACCCAGCCTCTGAGAGGGAGAGAAGGGAGCTGCTGGAGCTGGGACTTTGAGATGTCCAAACCCTTCCTGGGCTGGATGTCCGCAGCACATGCCAACCCCCTGCCCTTGTGCCCACCTACCTCTAGGGCAGCCCGGCACTGCCCCAGCTCCTCCTGGATGTTTTCCTCTGCTGCGTCCCGTGCCCGTTTCTCCACCTGAACCCGTTGTTGCAGGGTGAACATGTCACAGCGAAAAGCCAGCGCGAGGTGGGCAAAAGCCGCCTGCAAAATGGGGGGTGAGAGATGGGACGTGGGGCAGAAGGGAAGCCACCAGGACCATTGCTGCTGTCCTCGAGGCACAGACAGACCTTGCGGTGTGCCACTAAACAGGGCAGTGCTAAAGACATTTAGCACTTGCCTTTCCTCAGCACCAGTTAGGGTGCTGCATGTCGGGGACAGTCCCTTGAGATGCCAGCCTGAGGAGACACGTCTGCCAGGCAGCCACTAATGCACGGAAATCCCGAGCCCTCCTGGCAAGAGCACGCACCGGGCAGACGCCAGCCCTCGCTGTGAGTCCTGGCTGATGGTGGAGCCTGACTCAGCCCTGGCACTCGCAGGGAAATTATTTTTATTAGCGTGGCTCCTGCCACCTCCCCAGCTAAGAGCTGCAGGGCTCTTAGCTGCAGAGCGCTTTGTAGGATTGCTGGGTGCTCAGAGGACAGACTCCTCTTGCCATGGGAATGCAGCTGCCTCCAAATGCCAAAAGCATTGCTGGGAAAGGGTTTATAAAGTGTCTGCCGGTGCACTGCGGTGCCTGAAGGGTGTCCAGGAGCAGCACAGCCAAGGGACTGTAAGCCATCAAGGTGTCCATCCCTGTGTGCCCCTTCCCCAGCCCACCCACAGCCCCTGTCAGTCCTCACCTCCAGATCCTGCTCTGTTAAAGCCACCCTGCAGAAAAAGAAGTGCTGTCAGGGACGGAGGCATCATGGGGGTTGCACGCTGAAAATGCCCTTGTTCTGCCCCCTGGGGTGCCAGCCACCACCAGAAGTGGGAAGGCAAGTGCCCACTGCCTGGACAGGAACTCTTGTGCAATGATAAAGGAGGAAAGTCCAATCTCTGGACCATGTGGTGCCCTGGGATCCCCCTGTCCTGTAGCCCCTGGAGAGGTGCAGGTGCTCACTGGTCTTACCTGTTCAAGCCTAGTCTGTCCAGCACCAAGAGCTCGCTGGCGAAGCTCAGCACTGGCTCCTCCAGGGTTTCTGCATCTGCAGGGAGGCAGTGACACCATGACAGACCACACTGGAGGACTTTTCCTTAGCCTTCCCTCCTCCCTCTGCCTGTCTGTCCTGGCAGGGAGCAGGTGCCCCTGGTGTGGAACCATCCAAATCCTTCCCCACCATCAGGGGGACTTCAGGTCCCCCCAGGCCAGTCTTCCCTTCCCCACGTACACACCAAGTGAGATGACCCCCATCAGAACATGTAGTTTTCATCCACAGCTACTTCAAATCTTCCTCTGAAGGGACCCAGGTGGAATGTGGGATGGGGATTCACTCACCTTCTTCAGTCCTGTCACTGTCCCCGGTTTGAGCAGCCTGATCCTGCCTGTCCCTGCCTGGCACCTGGGAGGCACAAGGGTGCTGATGGGAACAAACCTCTCCCCCGGTGCTGCGTGGGATCCCAAAAAGACCAGCACCAAGAGGCTGAGCCCAAGGGACTGGGGAGGCAAGGGCCTCCCCAGCTTGTTACCCTCCCCTCCCTCTCACCTCACTGGCATGCTCCACACTCTGCTGGCTCCCAGCCGAAACCCTGTCTGGGCGCCTCTGGGGACTGCTCATCCTGCCTGGGGACAGGAAGAGTGGTGGAAGCTGGGCAGCAGGGTCCCCTTCCCAGCCTGGCACCACTTTAGCGGAGACCGCTGAAAACACCCCTGGCATTTTGGCAGCCTGCAGGCTCACAGGGGACATGAGCTGGCAGGTGCCCTGCAAAATACCACTGTGAGATAAAGGGAGCTGCTGGTAGGCTGGGCCAGGGCAGGGGGAGGAAGGCAAGGTGCAGAGGGTGGGTTACAGCTGATGAGGCAGATCCAGGGGACAGCGTTGGGGTCCCAGGGCTGGAAGGGGTTGCAGGCAAGTGCTGCCAGGCCAGGGGACACCCTTCCTGCTGCTCAGGAAGGGAGGGTGCAAAACCCATCATTTTGCCCCCATCCCCACCCTGGGCTGCCCTTACCTTCATCTGGAGATGTGGGGAGCCCATACAGCTCTGCCTGCTGCTCCCTGTGGAAAGAAGCCTGGATAAACCCTAAAGAAACTCAGAAAGCACCGGCCGCGGGGGGGGGGGGGGGGGGGGGGGGGGGGGGGGGGGGGGGG
>JAWMRA010000072.1:4370673-4382175 GCA_035584735.1 Pseudotriccus pelzelni | reverse complement strand
AGAACACCCGTAGTTCCCCGTCCTACTGTTCAGGATAATCCCGCTGCCTTTGCCCAACTGCACTAAGGGTTTAAATAATCCCTAGGAAAAGAGGTTCATGCACGAGGAGAGGCGTTCAGCCAGCAGCTGGGAAAACTGACGCTGGAAGCTAGCCTGGCCTGCCCTCCCTCTCCATGTCAGGCACCTGTAAACCCACCTCCCATTCTAACTCCAGTGTTTGCTTGCCCAGGTAAAACCAGCCCTGTGTCTCCATGGATCCTGACACACGTTCCACGTGACAAATGCCTCCCAGCAGACAGCACTCTGCAGTTGGGGCCCTTCTCCAGCTCCCACAAGCCCCCCGCACCTTCCCCTGGCTCCTGCAGCACTGCAGCCACCACCGCGTGGTAGAAGGGCCGGGAATACTTGGAGCAAAATGAAGCGAGGGCAGCCATGAGGTGTCGGGAAGGTGGCTGGGTGAGGGACAGGACCTAGGGACAGAAAAGGCAGCAGGTGGGGATGGTGGAGAGGGAAACAGGCAGCAGGAAACCTCTGCTTGTACCTTGCACGTACTCGCCTGAGGAAAAGCTGCTCTGCCAGGACAGCAGCGCTGGTGTAGCTGAGGTCAGGGGTGAGGGCCAGCAGCCACCTGCAGAAACGCCCCAGGGAGGGCTCTGGGCACACAGACAGCTGGAGGAAGGAGCAGAGTCCTTCAAGCTGGGGATGGCAGAGGGGATGGGACATTAGGGATGGCAGCAGGCCCTCTGCAATGCTGGCGGCTGTAGCAGGGACACTGAGACTCACCTGGCTGGGGGAGCAGCTGTTCAGGATGCACAGCTCGGGCGGGATGCTCAGCTCGGAGTGCTGGAGGGAAAACAGTCCTAAGTAATGCACCAAATAAATCAACACACAACATACGGCTCCAAGGCTTTTCCCTTTCCCCTCACGTCAGTCAGCGCTGTGCTCACAGCAACCCCTGCGAGGTGCAGGCACGTAACGGTATCCCAGCCTAGAGGAGGTGGCAGTAGGGCTTTCTATCCTTGTCCAGTCAGTCCTGTGAAATCTACCTCCTTTCCCACCCCTTTCGAGGCCCTGGCATTCACACCACCAGCTCCAGGAGACAGGCAGAAGCAAACACTTACGCTGGACTCCCGCAGCAGCAGCATTTTCAGCTTCTGTCCATGCATCTGAGGAAAACGAGACGAAGGAAGGAGAATCAGGCTGTAAAGGCTCACTGTCTGGAAGGGGAGAGCAAACCCTACCCGGTACCTGGAGAAAGGACTTGACATCCGCTGCCAGCTCGCTCTGGGGAGTCTTCCTGAGCTCCCCAACTGCATCCTGCTGAGAGCTACCTGGAACAGCCCCATCTGTGCTCTCAGCACATGCATCCACCGAAGGCTCCTCAGGCACCTCCTCTTCTATCCCTGTCACATCCCCACATTCCTGGGGTACCAGAGGGTCAAACGCCACCTTCTCCAGTAGCAACCTCTTCCTCTCTGTGCCACTGACCAACTCCACTCCCTCCTCCGACACTTTCTTGCGCTTTCCACCTTGAGGCACAGAGTCAGCCACATCTCCAGTCGCACCAGGCTGGTTACTGAAGCCCCAGTTCAATTTCTTTTGCCCCTCTGGTTTGCTCTGGGCAATTTTCTGGCACAGGCACCTAAGCTGCTGCTGGCATGCAGAAGAGAGTGGAGTGGGAGATGGGAAGCACTCTTCTGTTCTTGGTCCCTGCCGGAGCAGATCCCCCAGCGTCCGCATCCAGGGATCCAAATGGGAATCCTGTTCTACAGCCTGGAGCAGCTGGCCAAGGCAGGCCCCCGGCACTGCATCCCGTGTCACGAGGAGCAGGGAGAAGAAGTTTCTCTGGCACACGATGGGCAGCAGCAGCAGCCGTGGCTTGCTGGGTAAGGGGAGAAAAGGAAAAGCAACCTGTCACAGCAAACCTCCTCGTCCTGACTCCAAGCTACCCCGTGGGTCTCACTATGGAGCAAGAGGAGGAGGCAGCGAATGCCTTCACCAGCTTTTGCAGGCACAAGCTGGGAGAGCAGCCGGTCACTGCCAGGATCCCAGGCTCAGGCATGGACCTGCACTGGGCTCAGTGGGCACGCGGTCCCAAATCAGGCACCCGACACGCCGACCCTCCCACAAAAACACCGAGTTTTGGAAACGCATCCAACTCACAAAGCCAGGACGCCCTGTGGCCCCTCCAGCACGGGCTCCTCGGCGCACAGGGCCGCGATGAGGGTCTGCCAGGGGAACGCCAGTCCCGGTCCCTCGCGGGGCCGGTCCCGCTGCAGCATCCGGAGGGCGGCCAGTGCCCCGGCGGGGCCGGAGGACAGAGCGTGGAGCAGGAGGCGGCAAGGCCGGGCAAGGCTCTGCAGCCACGGCGGGCAGCGGGGCTCCATCGCTGCTGCGGGGGCTCCACGGCCGCCTGTGAGACACGGGGAGAGGCGGGCACGGGAGTACCGGGACCCAGCCGTGCCCGGAGCCCACCCCGGCGTCAGCTTCGGGCACTGCCCTTACCTGCCCTTCTCTCCCGAGGATGCGGGAGCGTCACTGGGGTCGCACCGGGGGCCCCTCCAATGCCCCTTCCCCGGCAACTCCCCCATCCCCAGCTCAACCCGCGCTACCCTCCCGGGGGAGCTCCCCCTGCCCCCCGCGCACTGCCCCGGGCACAGCCACGGCAGCCCCCGACACTCGTGGGTGTCCCCCCGACACTCGTGGGTGTCTCCCACGCCGGGCTCTACCCGCTGCTCCCGGGCCCGACCGCGCCGCTTCCGGCACCGCCCCGGGAAACGCTGATCAACGGGGAGCTAACGAGTCATTATGCAAATGTCGCCTGTGCCAAAAACCGCCCCGCCCCTGGGGGTGGAACCACCCACCCCCGGGCAGAGAGAGACCCCCGGACAGAGAGAGACCCCCGGGCAGAGACCGCGACTTTACAAACGCGTTTTATTTCGTAAATTCCCGGATTTGGCTAAAACAGTTAAAACAGTTTTTCCCCCTCTCCCGCGACCCGGCATGCCCGCCCCGGCCGGTGGGCCTTGAATCCCCACGTTAACCCCCAGGACACAGCTCAGCCCCCCGCCCGGCACCCGCGGGTCTCCCATCGAGGGGGCGAGGGCAAGAGCAGGGGGGCTGTGCCCACCGCCGAGTCACCCCCGGAACCCCGATAAACGGCAGCCAGACTGCTCCTCCACCCCACCCCATCCCTGTGACCACCGCCTGTGCCTGGAGCCACTCCAGAACAACGGTGAAAGTCAAAAGCAGATGCTTCCCCCTCCCAGAGACGCCAGCAGCATCACCTAGGCCCAGTGTGACCCCCCACGGCTCAGTCAGAGTCTCTGATATCAGTGAGGAGCATCTCGTGGCCATAACCTGAATAGTGAAATTCCGTCTCCAGTACAGTCAGGGTGAGAGCCCACTCGAGCATGCAGAGCTCCTCATCCTCTTCGCCAGAGCTCTCCGAGAAAGAAGGGCCGAACTCCTGCAGCACAGGAGGGAGGATGAGCCCCGGCCTCCCACTGCATTGCACCCAGCCCAACCCCACGACTTGCCACCCCACTCACAGTGGGCATCCTCAGCCGCTGCTGTCTGTGCGGTGGCTGCCGTCTGGTGGGCAGCTCGTGCAGGTAGATGCAGTCGGACCTGAATGGGCAGTGGCCACGGTTCCGAACAAAGAATTTACATCTGATTTTCCTGCAGGATTCCAGGCACAGTTGTAAGTGCGGCTCCTGGAGCAGCACAGAGCTCACAGCCCTGCCACCCTCAGTTCCACGCACTCACCCCGTCCGCGCCTTGAAGGTTCTGATGAGTTTCTCCTTCTCACCCACATCTGAGATCCAGTATTTGTGGGGGATATAGTAACTGGAGGTGATCCGGCACTCTGGGCAGGCCCTGGGTGAAGGCGATGGGTGCAGATGGGTGTCTCAAAAATGGAGCAGGGAGCATGGGTGCAGCACCCACGCAGGGCGATCCTGCTGCCATGGCCTCATCAAGTATCCCCATTCCTGTCCCTACTCCCAAGGATGTGTTCCCAAAGGAAAGTCGTGCCAAGACCCAGGGAAGGATTTCAGACTGCAGAAGGGGGGACTGTGAGTACCCTCCATTGTCCCCGTCCCCACTCACTTTATGACTGTGCTCTGGAAGTCCCGACTGCGACGCCACTTGCGGATGCATCCCACGCAGTACGCGTGGCTGCAGTTCGGGAGGATCCCGAAGAGCCGCTCCTCTGGCAGCGGCTTCTCGTACACCCTATCCATGCAAATGCCACACACCACAGCCTCACTCCGGGCTCTCAGTGCCTCGGTCGGGACCGGGACTGCTGCAGCACCCAGCTCCACAGAGACCTGCACGCAGAGAAGCAAAGCGTGGCAACCCTCTGGCTCCGTCACTGCCCTGGCCTTGGGGAGTGCTCGGCCACTCAACACCCCCAAACCCACCTCTGCAGGGTCAGTCCCCACCGCCATCTCCACCACTCTCTCTCTGGGGTAAGAGGAGTCTGCATGCAGTCGCTGGGAGCCTGCAGGAGGAGAGCTCTTAGAGGGGAAAAGCACATTCCGCCCCACGATTAGAGAGCCAGGCAAGCTGCTTGGAGCTTGCAGCCTCAGCAGTGACAGTCCCCTGCAGAGCTCTCTACATCCCCAGCTTAGCTGAGGTTTGGGTCGTGGGCAGAAACACGCACAGGCTGCTCCCCCACGACCATCCCGGTATCCTCATCCCCACTGGTCCCCTGGGCAGCCTAGCACCGACCTGAGGCATGTGCAGGGACAAATTCTCCACCAGTGGCCCCCCACTGGATGTTACCAGGCGCTGCGATGTCTTTCTCTTCCACTTTAACCTCCGTGTTTGGGAACTTGAAGGCCACATGTGTCACGCTGGGGGCAGGGTAGTCTGAGGTGCGCTGAGCTCCCACCCAGCCCTGGGCCATGGCCGTGGGCACGGTGCCAGGCTCCGGGCCCCAGCGGCAGGGGGGCACGGAGGGATCCAGGCCATGGCGGGATGGCACCAGCTCCTCCTGGATGTGCTGGTAGCTGGAGGAGCCCAGAGACAAAGAGACAGAGGGTCCCATCAGCCCAGCATGACTCCTCTTGGCTCCCAGCCCATCCTTGGGGCATCAGACTCCTGCTCGCTGCCCCTTACCTGCACTGCTCTCCGTAGCTGCAAAACCCACTCTGGAAGTACCTGCAGATCTGAGCTGAGTTTCTGTCATGTGAGAAGCGGCAGCTCCGGCCCCATCGACAGGATCCACGTGCGAAATTCCTGTTGGCCAGAGAAGCCGCATGGTTGGGGTCAGACCCCACTCCAGCCTTGCTCCATCAGACACCCTGACATCCCTCCGGGTACCAGGTTTGTCTGGGTGAAGCTGTAACTTGGAAGACCCTCACCCGGGGGTATGCCAAGGGCAGAGCCTGAGGGAAGCCAGTGCTCTCCCAGTCCCATCCAGCCTTCTCTTCTGGTCAATTGCAAAGCAAAATAAGCCTCGGACTGGGCTGGCCTGGGGGCCTCCCCAGGGAAAGCCAGGGGTCCTGAGGGCTGGGGCAGCTCCTGGCTCCCTATGGAGCCATGGAGAGCGGCAGGAGTCCTTGGCTTGACAGGAAGGAGGTGCCTGGCTGGAGTGTTTCTGGGGACCCCCAGCTCTGGAGGCAGGGCAGCTGCATGGGGAAATGGGTGGGGGGCAGGTCAAGGCCATCCCAATCCACTCTCTGCCCCCACAGCAAGAGGCTTGTGGCCCCATCTCAAGCCTCTCTCTCCCAAAAGCTGCTCCCAGCCCTCCCAACCCCAAGCCTTTACCTGCACAGGGGTCTCAGACAGCCCCCCCTGGCTGTTAACCTTCCAGGTGCCACCATCGAGCCCAGGTCCATCTGTTCCCCAGCAGCCAAGAGGGCTTGGCCACTTCGCAGGGCTATTTATGGCCTCAGGTGTGTCGTGGGTCCTCCTGGGATAATTCTCCCCTCGCAGCCGGGGCCGCACTGCGATTTGGGCGGGAGACAAGCCCAGACAAGGCCGGGCTGATAGCACTCGGGTGTGTGAGCATTGTTTACTTGGAGTCAAGGACTTCCCACCTCTTCTTGCTCCTGAAGTGAGAAGCCCGGTGGGGGCACCAATCCAGTGTGCATCACTGAATTCTGTATATTCTAATTCTTTTATCATTACTATTTCCTCTTTTTTTCAGTCATATTCAACTATCTTTATCTCAACCTATACATTTTACTTTTTTCTCAGTTCTCACTGGGAAGGGAGGGAGTGAAGAGCTGGGTGATGTTTTGCTGCCTGCTGGGTTAAGGGCACCCTGGATCACATGCCCAGCAGCACCACGGCTCCCTGTGGAGCCCCCGTTCATCATCCCTCCCATTCACCAGCCCAGCTGCACAGGAGAGCTGGGGGACAGGGGAACAGTTTCTCCCAGGAGCACTCAAACAGGGGAGAGGGAAGTCTGGGGTCTGCAGTTGCTCTCTGCAAACTCTCAGGTGTTCAGACACAGCCAAGGGCAGAGCCCAGAGCCAGAACGGGGCCCAGCTGCCCCACAGCCCATCCTTGCCCACCTTGGGGTACTTTTGGCCGGGCTGAGCTCATTGCCCGGCTCTACCTGCGAGTGTTTGGGGCAGGAAACACCCAGCTCTGAGACTGAGCCTCTGCTCAGAAATGGCTCTTTCTGCTGCCTTTAGTTTGCAGGCAGGAAAAACACAGGAGCTATGAGATCTGGGAATAATGGAGACCTGGGAATCACGGCAAATCCCTGGAAATCACAGCAAATCCCATCACCTCTGCTGGAAACCCTCCCGTGGGCAGCCCCCCAGGTGCCAAGAGAAATCCCACAAAGACAGGCTGGACACTAAAAAGTTCTTAAATATTTAGTTCAGATTTATTTAAAGTCAAGTCAGTTTGTGGACACTATTTATATTATTAAAAACACTTGGAGGTTTGTACTTCTAGCAAAAATATACATTTCAGTTTGAGGGTTGTTACACTGTTGAGGAAGGAAGAGCAAAAGTTCCCCACGTGATGGGCACAAGTCCTGCATGTGGCGGCGGTGAGGATGTCACCAGGGCTTTGGGAAGGGCAAATCCCCCGGGCTCCATCCAGCACACCCACGTCTCCAGTGCCTTTCCCGAGAGGGCTTCAAAGTGCTTCAGAAATGGTAATTCCTAACACCCCTGCGAGGTAGGGAAGGGAGGGCTGGGCAGGGAAACTGAGGCACGGCAAGGGGCTGGAGTGTGGCAGCAGGGACAGGTTTGGGATCGCCAGCCCTGTGACGGGGTGGGGAAACCCAGTGTTCTTCCCCTTTGGGTTTTTTAAAGGAATTATTGCACCAGGGAAATCTGCTACCCTGAAGACAAGGAAAGTGAAATAAAACCGACTAATTTGCTCCCACAACCCCTCCTTGGGAATATCAGTATTTTAATAAGGCTGCTCAGGACACACAGGACCAGGAGCTGCAGACAGGTAAGTACTTAGATCAGACAGCATTATCCCAGGAGGGAAACTGAGCCCTTCCCGGGTCCCTCCTCTCCCCTCGAGCCCAGGTCACGCAGCCCTCCACACTGGGGGCCCGGCCCAGCCCAGGCAGCACTCTGGCGTTTCACTGCAGCTGTGAGAAGTTATGAGGTAAAGTCCCAATATGGTGCTGGGTTTAGGCAGACCCTGAAGCCTGGAGCTGTCCCAGCTCTCAGGATGGTGGCAGAGGAGGATCAGCAGCTTCCGTGACCTGGCTGTGCTCTCAGGGAAGCTCCTGCCCATTGTGAGCATCCCATCCACTCCTTCCCAGTTTATAAATCCTTGGCATCTATACTGGGGTTTACAGCTCTAAAGCTCTTTGCAACCAATGCACTAAAGGATCCTTTTGCTCCCCCTCGGAGCTGAGAGCCAAGGACAATCCAGGTCCCTTTCACAGGGGAAACTGAGGCAGGACACCAACCCCGACCAGCCCAAAGCCCCTGACCCTGCACAGACCTTTTTGGTAACTCGTATCTATGCAGAACAGCCAGGGAAGTCACAAATTTCAGCCTCTGCTGTGAAGGTGAATTTTAATGAGTCAAATCCTTTCCCTCCCACCTCCCCATACCTCCTCTCATACTGAGGTGCTAAGGAACACATTTCCTCTGGAATGAGGGTGCCAGGAGCAAAGGCTCCCACACAGCACTCAGGAAGGCAGAGCTCACACGGTCCCTCTGGGAGACAGGAACACACTGCACAGAACAAGGGGCTGCTGCTGAGGGTCCCTGCTAGGACAGCCCTACCCGTGTTCAAATACTCTGGCTTTTCTTTGGGAAAGAGAAACATCCTTTCACATCACAACTGTCCCAGACCTCACGGCTCAGGACTGTGTCTTCGGAGTGCAAACAAACAAGAAAATACAGACATGCTTTAAGTGCTGCTGCTGGTCCCACCGGACCCCTGTACCTCGCTCGGGTCTCATCCCACCTTGGGGACCCGGGGTGCTGTAAGAACCCCACTGCCTGTGCCATGTAAACCGGGTGGCCGCTCCAGAGGCCCGGGGAGCAGCTGGAGCTGGGCCGCAGTAACGGAAACAGCAGCTGTGGAGATTTGTTAGTGTGTGTTAACGGAAGCCCTGGCCAAGCAGGAGGCAGCGGCAAATTGTGACAGCATCTTGCCCTACGTACCGTATGTCAGGGTCACGTAGAAAAGAGTTTCCAGTAGAAGAAATGGAAGACACGGGGAAGGGTTTTCTTTGCTTCTGTACAAAGAGTCTTGATGGGAATCCATGGCTTCATTCTGATAAATAACAGGTCCTTAGTACATGTCCTTGTAGATCTCCTGCAGAAGCGGGTGCAGAGATGTCTCTGTCTCTGTCTTCTTGATCTTCTGCACCAGCTGGGCATGCTCCGTCACCAGCTGCCGCAGATCTGCCATCTTCTGCAGCAGCTTGGGGAAGAGGTACTGAGCATCTGGGTGGTTGGCCTGTAGGTGAAACTCCAGCACTCGCAGGATGTTGTCTTGGATCTCCTCCACTTGCTTCACATTCATCAGGCCGGGACGGTCTGTGGAGAAGCACGGTAGCTGCAGGGTCATGGGGCAGCCCTGCAAAGCACATGCTCCTCCTGGGGAAAGGAAGCTGGGGACTGTATCCCACCCACTGCAACTCCAACCTCATCAGCTAGAAAGGGGAGAAGTGTACCCTTTGGCAACCTATCCCACAGCAGCACACGAAGAGATGCCACTTCTACACTCCTTGCTCTTGGTCCAAGCTTGCCAGCCATCACTGCCACAGAGCAGCTTTGGTTTTGGAAGCGTTCAGTTCTTCTCTTGTGCCCCGTCACACCCCTGGCTGACCTCAGGGCCAGCTGCAGCTCAGGTCCCCCAGCCCCCTCTGAACCACCTCTAAGCAAGGACGACTCTTCCTGACTCTGGCATGGCCAAGGGTACCCGCTTACCTCCGCACAGGATGATGGCTGCCACAAACAGGGACAGGTCACTGTCATCCAGCTCCAGCGCATTGAACTTCACTGCAAACTCAAATTTGGGCTCCATAATCTCGTTGAAGGGCTTGCGCAGGCTACGCAGGAACTCACGGGTCACGAAGCCATTCCCGTTGGCCACCAGCAGCCCATCCTTGTTCATGATGGAGGCCAGCATGGCGAAGATGGCCTCGTGCACCCCGTACTTGAGCAGAGTCACTTGGTCGTTCAAGTAGAGGCCTATGAAGCTGGGGATGCTCTTGGCGAACTCCGTGAGCTCCCGCACGGTCTCCACCGTGGTGCACTGGCAGCGGTAGAAGACGTGCACCCCAATCTCCTTGTAGGGGGGAATGCCATTCACCAGCTGCTTCCACACCAGCCCCTTCTCTGCCTGCCACAAGGTGTCCATGTCATGGATCACAAAAGGCTGCTTGAACAAGAAGCAAGTTAGGAGTCTGCTGTGGGGACTCGAGGTGCCAGCTCTGCCCGGGCCACTCATGTTTGTCTGCCTGTCCCTGTGCTGTTCCCTGCCTCTGGGACTGACAGTGCTCAGGCAATCTGCACCCACCACCACAGCACAAGCCTGCACAGCAATGGGACTTTTCCTAGCAAGGGGCAGGACAGTCAGGGCCAACCCAGCTGCAGGTGGAAACTGGTGCGTGTGGAACAGCTACGGCAGGAGGGAGATGTGCAGCATCTCCCAGAGAACAGCCCTCTGTGCTGGCCATGGCCAACCCCGCCTGCCCTGGGAGGGAACTTACTGGGGTGCTGCTGGCCTTCCCGGTCAGGATACCTCTCGCCTTCTTTTTGGTCATGTTGAAATTCTTCAGGTAGGCATTGTAGATGTGCTTGGAGAAAGCTTTCAGGTCAGCCACCTGTGGGTTCTGGCAGCCGATCTCACTCGCTGTCAGCCCTGCCACCAGCTTTCTCTTCTCTGCCTCTGGCATGCGCCCAAAGCGGATTGCTGGGGGGGCAAAACCAGTGGGTCAAGACAGGGGCGTGACTCCAGGAGATGCATCCAGAGAGGCAGCAGGTTGTTCCGCCACCGCAGATGGACGAGTCTGCTGGTGAACACTTGCATAACACAATGCTTCTCCAGGATGCAGCTCCTCCAGCACTGGCACCTTCATGAACCACCCATTGCTGCTTCCCTCACATCAAACTCCCACCCCACTCCTCTGGGCTCTTGCACAAACCCACATAAAGACCTCTGCTTGGTCATGACCAGATGGTTACACCAGAAGTTTTAAAATCCTGGCACAGAAGAGCAATCTGTGTGTCCATCTCCCTCTGGACCAGTTTGTAAGACACAGCCACGTGCCAGCAGCTGTCCTGCACTGTGGGAATGAACAGCCCCTTCTCGTACAGAAGATGGAGTTGAGTCAAAGGCTTGAAACACTGGGTTTGAATGATCCCTTGGCAAGGAGAGCCATGGGCTAAAACACAGCCTGCCATATGCACCCTTCCTAGGAGAGCAGCTGGCCCCACGTCACCCCGCCAGTCAGGCCTGTGGTCAGCAGGGACACTCACCATTGTGTGACATGCCCAGGGACAGGCATTTCTGGAAGCGGCAGTACTGGCACTTGTTTCGGTTCTTCTTCTGAATCTTGCAGCTCCTCTCACACTTCTCATACTCCAGCTTCATGCGGATTGTCCGGCGGAAGAAACCCTGCAGGCAGGGAGCAGGGAGACATGGAGCAGCAGCGCTAGGGCCTGCGGTTTGGGACTTGGCTGGTTGGTTAACCCTAGGAGCCTCAGGGAGGTTCAGGCAGGTGAGTAGGAGGAGCCCTGGGTCTCTCTGATGCAAACAGAGTCTCTGTCCCAAGGAGAGGTTGTGCAGTGGGAGAAGGGAACTGCAGAGGAGGAAGTATGAAGGGCAGCCCCTGGCCCAATGCTGTGGGACAGTGCCAGCAGCCAGCAGGGAGGGACAGAATCATGGAATCAATCGGGGTGGAAACGACCTCTGAGATCATGAAGTCCAACCCTTGATCCAACACCACCATGGTTACTAGACCATGGCACTAAGTGCCACATCCAGTCTCATCTTAAAAACCTCCAGGGACGGTGAATCCACCACCTCCCTGGGCAGCCCATTCCAGTG
>JAWMRA010000072.1:4348610-4370573 GCA_035584735.1 Pseudotriccus pelzelni | reverse complement strand
AGGAGACACTTGCTTTTCCATGGTCTTCACCACAGGGTCACAGGGAATAATGGCTTTTAGTCCACCCCTGTTTCCTGTGGAGGTCCCTCCCCATGGGAATGTCCTTGATAGACTTCTCCAGTGTGGGTCTACCCCTCAGGGCAACAGTTCTTCCATTCTCTGCTGTCCTTTAGGGTCACAAACTCAGTTGCACCAGCATGGATCCCTTACTGGGATCACACAAATCCTACCTGAGCCACTTTGCTCCAGCATAGATCTCTCTCTCTGTGGCCACAGTCACTTCAAAACTCTGTTTGATTTGGGCCACCACAGAATCTCAGTCTTCTCATGTACTTCTCTGCTTCAGCGTGGGCTCCATCGTGAGCTGCAGAGGGTCATCTTTGCTCCCCAACAATCTTCCACAGGTGCCAGGGATTTTAGATTTCAGTCTTTTCTCTGCTGAAGGGAGAGAGAGAGGGAGAAGGGGGAGAAGAAGCCATCTCCACACTTCGCCGCTTCTTTCTCTCTCCGGCTGCCAGCTCTGACCTTGAAGGCTCCGCTATCTCTGGTTGGAATTCTTTCTGCAGCAGCCCTGTCCAAGTTCTCCTTTAAAGTTTTTTTTCTTCACTCTGTTACATGTCTGGTCAGAGGGGTTTCAGTGCTGCTCCTGCCCCCAGCCCAGGGCCAGGGGAGGAGAGAGGCCTGACCCCCCTTGGGGCCTGCTGTGTCCTCCCTCACGTGGTTCCTAATTTCATCTGTGCCACAAGCCTTCTCTTCCGTTTTCTTAAAGATGTCATTAGCAAAGGCGTCACCTAAACTTCTGATTGTTTTTTGTCCTGAAATTCACCTGGACAAACCAATTCCAATCCCCGGGGTGGGGGGGGGGGGGACCTTTGCAAGCCCACGACGTATCTCATTACTTGTTTGGTTCCCAATGTGAAACTAGCTTGCTTCCTGGGAGGCAGACGTCAGCCTCCATAAACTCACATTATTGTTTGAAACTAAACCCCCTGAAGCTGACAACTGAGTCAGCCTGAAGGCTGTATCTTGACAGTGAAGGCAAGGTGGCATGGGGAGCTCATGCTACTGGGGAGCAATTCAGGCTGCTAAACAGAATCCTCCAGTGCTGTTTATGGTGCCCTAAAGCTGCCCATCTGACCTTCAGCTGCTGCTCCAGAGGATATAGATCTCAGAATAGTTGCTTTGCCATATAAGTAAACCCTGTGCTGACGTCTCAGATACCTGCAGATCTCCAAACAACAGTCTCTTTCCTCAAGGCTTACAGTTAGGAACCCAAAGAGCTCTCACAGTGTTTATAGCATTTGGGGGCATTACTTGAGACAATCTTTAAGCTGGGAGCCTATCATTTTCACCACTTCTGAGCACAAAATTAAATGTGCTGCAGGGCAGTGTGAATTATGGAGAAGCAAAATGAATGTTGCTGCATTTTTGGGTCCTGCACTCTATTGAAAGCAGTTACAAAGCAGGAGCAGCAAGATGGTAAATGAAATAAATGTCTATATTGCTGATAAATATTACTATATAGCAAAAGGAGAAATTGATTTTGCCACCAGAAGACAGATAATTTTTTTCCACATACATGGTTACGTTTCAAGAAATACATCAGAATATTTACTGTTATGTGCAGTTTATGCCACAGTTAAAAGCAAGAATGAGACTCAGAGTTGCTGGACTGTATTACGTTCAACTGGAGAAAGGCTTTGATTTTTAAGATTTCATTCACATTTATTTCTATTTCATCTTCTGTTTCAGAAGTTATCCAAGGTGTGACACCTTTCAGCATTTTCTAAGAAATTTGTAAGCATGCCCCTAAAATTCTGAATATGAGCAAGTGCGATTAGATATTATGGGGATAAGTCAATGACTTATAAATCTTACTATCCTGTAAAAGCCCAGAATGATGAAAGTGTGTAATGGTGAGAATAAATAAGGCCTGCCCTGCTCATTCAAGGAAGCTACTGCAGGATTTTGTCCACGGGGTAAGCAGCTCACCATTTCACTGTGACACATATTGAACAAGACCACTTTCACATAAGCAGAGGTCAGCTGGCAGCCAATGTCCTCAGGCAACCTCCTTATGGGTGATGGAGGAAAATAAACTTTCAGGGCACAAGCATCTGGCCTGCTTTAGATGTTTACAATGGTGTAAGAAGAATCCCATCCCAGAAATGTGTCTTTCCCCATCTGTTCATAAACACGGGGAAACAATCCCCAAATATACTTTTGATCTGTTCCAAAGAATGAGGGAGCAGCATTTCACTTCTGAAAAGACTGTGCTTGAAGTGGAAGTAAGGATTCCATGTGGATAGGTCTAGAGACATCTGAAGATGCAATAAAGACCAGAGGGGAAGAATAAGGACCAAGAGCAGAGGTGGGGACCCTCTGTAGAAAGGTGATGATCAGTTGTAATGTGTGAGGTAGCAAAAATTGGAAAACAAATGGGAAAGCATGTGAGCATCAGAGGCCCAAACAGACACCCACTGCAAAAGGCAAGCAGGGCTGTGAAGATCCTCTGAAAAGTCTGCTTAGCTATGCGCTACTCTGTACCTGTCCCTGCAGGTCCACATCCTTCTTATAACTGGGGACCCCAGATCTGGAAGCAGTGCTCCAGGTGGGGTCTCACCAAAGCAGAGTAGGGGGGCAGAATCACCTCCCCTGGCCTGTTGGCCACAGTGCTTTGGATGCAGCCCAGGATATGGCTGGCTTTCTTTGCACATTGCTGGCTCATGTTGAGCTTCTCATGCACCAGCACCCCCAGGTCCTACTCCTGAGGGCTGCTCTCATCCATTCTCTGCCGAGCCTGTATCTGTACTTGGGATTGTCCCAATCCAGGTGTAGAACCTTGCACTTGATCTTGTTGAACTTCAGCAAAATAAACATTGCCAAGACTGCACCAATGTTTTGGCAGACTTTAATTCTTCACAGCTCTGGTTATGGTCCCAGGGAGCAGTGGGGTTAATGTGTGTGTGTATGCTTCTGTCCTCATGCCATGATGACTGTCAAAATGGTACTACTGGCCACTTGTGTGCAGTTTGGATTGAATCCTACATGTTAGGCCTGCATGCTTTGCATTCATAGTCAGAGAGAGCCCAGACATCTATCTGGCTTTGTTTTGGGTGTTCTTTTTATGTAAGGACTTCTTTGACTTCTGATATGCTCACACAAGCACTTTCGTGGCTATCCATGACCCAGAAGTTCCTCTCAGCTTCTGGATCCCAGCTCAGTACTATGGGGAATGTAGGGATACCATTGTCCCCTCCAAGCATCCTGCTCTCCATGCAAAGAAGACACTAACAGATGGCTTAAATGGGAGATATGGCCATCCCAGTTGCAGTGAGTCTTGTGGTGACCAAGGCTTTGGGTTGTGGACTCAACACCGACCATCTAAATTGCACAACCCTAAGTTTACTCAACTTTGTGTTTTATAAGAATTAAATGGCAAATAAATGAATTGCAGTTGATGCAAGGTTTCGATCAGCAGAACATGAGCTGAATTTAAACTTCTCCTGGGTCTGAGACGGGCTTGTCTTTGCCAGATTTTGTTTTAAACACGCATCTTTATTTATAAAAAAGCAAGATTTATCAGTCAACATTGTTTATGCTACATCTAAACCTATTTAAATAAATCACAAAATAGAACAAGCGTCTGAAGGAATTAATATGTGGGAAATATGTATTTCTGGTCCTTCTGGGCAAAATACACACTCTCGTTGAGTCATAATTATCCTAGGCTTGGGAAATGTGGGCACTAGTAGAGGCTGATACATTTCCTGAAACACCTACATAAATCCAGACATACTAATCTTCACTTTTATTTCTGTGTACCTCAAAGAAAGGTAAACTAAAGAAATCTAAAGCAGATTAATTGTATCTGTAGGCTCTAATTTTTCTGCTTTGATACCATGCCCATGGATGAACCAAAGCTTACAGTGGCCTCTGTAACTGAGAAATCTCCCTGGCTCATCTCCCTCTGCCAACATCATCCTCTGAACAAAACCATAAAGATTTACATTAAAACCAGGTTTTGGAAGAGTTCAACTAAGGCCAAGGGGACCCACATCGTCCCTCTCATGGTGGCCCAAGTGGCTTCATGTAAATATATGTGAAAATATATTTGAATATATGCAGGAAAGCATACACACACAGACACATATACATATACCTACATAAGTACGTACATACATGTATATATATATATATGACCAGTTGTGTCCTAGCAAATTTAGCACCTTGGAATTTAACAGGGCTTTTCGGAGACTTTTTTTCCTTCGAATTTTACTCAATTGCTCCTTGAATTTAAATATTAACTTCTAGCACCTTTAGCTTAACTACAATGAAAGCTTCATGAACAGAACAGAAAATTACCTCTTTTTGGTTGTTTCAAGTTGCACACCTTCTAGGTTCATTGAAACATACCTAGTTGTTGCATTTGAAGATCTACCAAACAACAAGTCCCTGCTCATCTTCATGCAACTCCTGATTTTGTGATTCTCTGTAATTTGAACCTCTCTCCTCTGTGTCTGTACCAGGCACAGGAGTGTCAGACTGTTCAGTAAGCATCCATACCTTTGATTATCCTGGCTGAGCTTGCCTTCAGCATTTCTCATTGTATTACATATTTCTTTGGAGATGGGATGACCAGGGCTGCCCACAGTCCTCAATACACAAGCGCACCAAGGACTCATATGGTAAATATGATTGGTGTTTTCCAGATTGTTAACTTTTTTTTTCATAAGATGTCCTAGAAGTCAGTTTTGGATTTTTCTGACTAGTTCTGAGCATAAATCTGAGCATAAATCTGACATGTCCATAAAATTATCTATTCTAATGGCAAGATCTCATTTCCATTTAGCAGTAGTCAACTCACAACTCAGCATAGTGTATGGAAAGTCAAGACTGGGTTATTCCCTCCCAGGTGCCTCACTTTAAATTTATCTACTCTGAATTTCATCTGTCATTTTATTGCCATCACTCCATGTCATCAGGGTCTTTGGCAATTCATACTCAGCCCTTGTCTTTAGTATCCTGAATAATTTAGCATCTATTCTCCAGCACAGATTAGCATCCCTAGCTCTCATTCTGCAACCTGCCAAGGCAGCAGGGGAGCAGAACTTGAGACAAGCTGATATAACACCCCAGTAGCAGATATAAAGGCTTCATTTGACTTCCCAACCATTCTGATGAAAGTGCTGAAATGTGTGCTGCCATTCTGCTGCTCCTGCCATGGAGCTGAAAAATCAGTTTTTATTAGTGTTGAAATTGCTTTTCACACAGGTTGCCAGTAACAGAAAGGTACTGCTTTTTGGTTTGTTCTTTTAGCAGAAAGCCCTTTTTGAAGGGTGTTTAATCCCCTTTTTCATCTGTTTTCTCAGATTCTTTAAAAACTTTTGAAATTATGTCTCTGTTTCCCTCTTTCAGGACCAAATTTTGGCAAACAGAAATTTCTGTCTTTCCATTACATAAGCAATTCCCATCTTCTCTTGGTCTCCCTGCTGTAAGGCTATAAACAAAGGCACATTGAGTGAGCTGGCAGTGAAATTACAGAGAACTGAAAAGGTCAGAATCTTAAATCATAGATCAGATAAGACAAAGAATTTCAGATATCTCACAGGAAATAAAATATGGAGAATGTGATGAATACTGTGTATAACACAGCGTGAAACCCTATATGGAAAAATGTGAAGTGCTATAAACTCCCTTTCCTGCTTTCATTTGCTCCGACTGCACTTAGAAATTGCAGGAAAAATGCATTGATAGCCACGTTATTATTTACACACAGTAGGAAGCAGGGCTTGAGCTACATGCGGAGATTGTCAAGAAGGGGGAGGTACTTCTACTACTGAAAAAGTCTCATTAATTGTGTTTTGGTTTAGAAGCTTAAAAAATCAAACTTCCCACCCTAACTGGTGCCAGAAGGTATAATTACAATGATTTATATTTCAATAGCATGCAAGAATTCAGGCTTGTTTAGTTCTCTGGATGTTTGCAGTGGGGAGACGTAAGTGAAAAGGTACCCACTCTAGAAGCCTTAAAAAATGGGATTAGCCAAGATATCTTGCTACAGCCTGGTCTGTATCTGTAGTATGTTTTCTCTAGGAACATGCAGATGACCCAGGGTTGCTGACCAAGTATAGCAAAGCTATTTTGGAATGAATAACTCCAGTTCCTCATTTGTTGGCAGGAAGCCAGCCTTCATCATGAGCAAAAGCTGGTTTTATAAACCTGTCCTCCAGAAATCACAGATTAGGAGGAGGAAGATAGCAGATGAAAGTTAGGTGGATATCTTTCTTCTTGCAATCGATTACTAGAGAGTGACAGGAAATGGAGGCGAGCAGGAGATGGCTGGAGGAAGGAGCTGTTACAGAGGGAGTTAAATGACTTTTTGAGTGAAACCCTCCATCTTGCTTTGCCCATTCTGCTGCAGAGGCAGGAGGCATCTGGTTCCCCTCTTCTGGCAGGACAGTCACAGGATCCAGTTGGTTTACAACAGAGGTGAGCTGGGGAAGAATTAGATTAATAGATTTTGGCAGAATTGTGGGGAGTATTTTCTTCAGCTTTTTCCTGTAAGACTCAAGAACAAGAACTTTAACATTTCTTCTTAAATTATAAGTCTAAACTTCTTATTTATAAGCTGCTTCTGAAACTGAAAATGTCTTGTAGCCTTACTTCAATATCCTGGTGTTTGGTCTAGCCTATAAATAATACAGCGGTATGAGAAGATGCACTCCCATGACAAGGCTGTAAAATATGTGGTAAATATTGATACACTCTCTCTCAGGCAGGCATTTCTCTCTTAAAAGCTGCCTGCCCACTGGTATGGGCTGACTCTGGAGTTAGGTTGGAGGATCAAGGTGGGTCTTTATGCCCAATGGGAATTTTGAGTTTTGGTTGCTTCATGCATCTAGTGCACTGCTTTGGCTCTTATCAACCCCTCCTCCCAGGTAAGGAACTGGGTGTTTTTGAAAAAAAAAAGCCAGGTACACAGTAGGAATTGCTGGAGGCCTGGTGACACCAATTATTGGCTTCCTAACTCTACTGGAAAGATGTTTTCAGAGAGGTCTGTAGAGCCAGCAATGCAGGCTTGAAGTGCAGTAATCAAAACAGAATAATCTCAGGGACCAGGAATGGTATTTTCTAGGCTGTAATTAACCAGTAAGCTGTCTGCTGATTCTCTCTTCTCAGTGCCCTCCCTTTTCTAGCAAAAATTATTAAAACTCCCAGAATCTTTGTTCAAATACTTAAACCTGTGAAGACCCCCACTGCTGTAAGAAATAGTGTAATTAGATGGCACGGTCATGTAGCTTTCAAGTTTCCTCTTAAATACTAGTAAAATGGCTGAATCTCTGACTATGAAAATACAATCCAAGGGACCAACGCTGTTCTCTGTTGATGCAGAGAGCATCCCATGGAGCAATTACTATTTAAACTCTGTGGTAACTGTCATGCTAGCAGGCCAGAAGAAAATCTTTAGTCCCTGAGAAATTTATCAGGGAGTTTGAAAAGGCAAGAGAGACACCATCTCCTCCCCCCTGCTCATCACAAATGTGAGATAAATCCCAAGGAGATGTGCATTAACCCCATCATTGCTACAGCTACACGGGAAGTAGGAACCTTTACATGAATTCCTCCCTCAGATTTGGTCTCTGTGCCCTGCCAGCTTGTGACAACTGTAACCATTCCTCTGGTCAAGGATTTGTTAACTGTTGATTTAAATCTGCATTATTTGTGTGAAAACCATTATCAAATTACACTCCTCAGTGTGTCAATAAATTTACACTAAAAGTCACGCATTTCTGGGAATTGTAGGAGTCCTATCTGGCTCTTCCAAGAACTGCAAACAGAGAAACAAAATCCTAGACCCTTCCAGCAAATCCATGTTAAATCTAGTGACAGCAAACAGCCCAAGGTCTACATCCTAACACAGTGCTTTAGCTAGAATCATAGAATCAACTGTGTTGGAAAAGACCTCTGAGATCATCAAGTCCAACTCTTGGTCCAACATCACCGTGGTTACTAGACTATGGCACGCAGTGCCACATCCAGTCTCATCTTAAAAACCTCCAGGGACGGTGAATCCACCACCTCCCTGGGCAGCCCATTCCAGTGTCTGATTACTCTATCTGTAAAAAATTTTGTCCTAAACTGCTTTTCTTTGGAGAAACAAGCCATGAGCCAACCCTGGCCTGCAAGAACATCTGGCAGGACCTGAGCTGCTAACATATCTTTGTTGGATCTGCTGTTGGGGAAAGAATTCCAGAAGCACATCCAAGCTGCAGCCAGTGATCCCAGGCGGATAAACACACAGCTCAGTGCTGATCTGCGGCACAGAAAGCAATCTTTAAAAGCAAACTCAGGGGCCTTGTGGGGACAGATGGATTTGTCTTTCAAAGTAAAGCATGACGGGGCAAGATTTGGGCCACACAGGTCTCAGCCACCTTCCCAGGGCAGCATTTGCTGCCTGCCTGTACTCGCCACACTCTCTGGACAGGTTTTTTACACTTACTCAATCCCACATCCCTGTTTTGCTGCAAATCTGCTTGTTTGAGGAGGCAGCCCAGTCCCCGAGGTCTAAGCCCTGCTTGGTGCAGCTGAGCCCAGCCCTCTCCATGGACACACCTTGCAGCCCTCACAGGCGTGCACGCCGTAGTGGAACCCCGAGGCTTTGTCTCCGCAGACTCTGCACTCCACGTTCAGCGCTCCCAGGGCCGCCTCCTCACAGCCCATCTGCAGCTGGTCCGACAGCGAGGGAGAGGAGCTCTGCGACATGTCTGCAAACACACATAGGGACATGTCCTTCCATGTTACAGCCACAGGCCCAGCGTCTGGTGTGGCCAGCTCTTCCAGTCATGGGGCTGAGGAAGGATTTCCAGCCCTGTCCTTCCTGCCACTGCCACAGCAGCTGGCCAGTTACCAGGAATTGGGCACTGGCTCCAGGCAGATTGCAGGCATTCATGCCCAGGCAATGAAACACAACCAGCCAATTTTATAATCCTTGGTTGGCCACTCGCACAGGGCTGCCCAGCTGGAATGTCCAGGGCTCTGGAGGAGCCTCTTCAGCAGCCACAAACCTTCTCTCCCAGCTCCTGCAATCACTTTGCACTGAGGACTTCAAGAAGTGTCCAGGGAAGCATTCCCAAGCACCCTGGGAGGCCCCTTGCTTTGAGGCACAATGTTACCTGCCTGTCCTTTTAATTTCCACTCAGAACCCATTGCCAATGGCTGTGCAGTGACCGCAGAGCCTCTTCATAACTTGGCTATCGGTGCATTATTTCACAAAGGGAAGAACTTAAAAGCAGCTGAACTCCATTCACAGACGGGTCCTCTGCCCTTGCAGCTGAGCACACTGCCTGGAGGCTGTGGATGCCCATATGCTCTGGGGGCAGGCGAGCTCCCGTGGCTCCACTTACCTGTGTAGCTGCTTGAAGGCAGTGAGCTGTCTGGTCCTCCAGTTGGGTCCGAGGCTCTGCTTGCCACCATCACTGCCTCTTCCTCTTCCTCTTCCTTGACCTCAGGTATTTCCTCCTGTAGTTGTTCCATAATTGATCACCCCTCAGTGCCAAGACTGCAATCCCTGTCATAGCTCTGGCATCATCCGAGTCTATCCGAGATGGACCCCACCAGGCTGTTCCTGCTAGCCTGCAGGACATGGGAGAGAGGCTGGGGTCAGTGCTGAGTGCCTGCACGGAGCAGCTCAGCAGCAGGACAGTGTCACCAACCACCCCAGTCCTGCTCTGCACTCGCTCCTCAGCCCGTGAGACATGCAGAGCTGGGGCCCTTTAAAGACCCCTATGGACTCTGGAATAAACATTCTCTAAGACTCAAGGGAGCAAAAACTCACAGAATTGTATTTAAAGGCCAGCAGACAGAAACCAGACGACAAACCAGCTCAGATGCCACCCGGGGACCTGGGGTCCCCAGCTTGCAAGTCCCATAGCAGAAACACCACCCCAGACAACGTCCCCCAGAGCCACCAGGGCCCTAGGATGTCGCTGTGGCAGCCAAGGCCAGGGTGTTTCAGAAGGGTCAAGGTAGAGGTGGCTTCACCCTACATCCCCACCCAGCCACGGCAGAGCTGGGACTGGGAGCAGGGGCTGACCAGGGTGCTCTGTGCCCATGGGTGGGGGATGCTGGGGGAGCAGGGCTCGATGTAGCAGCAGGCAGTGGCTTAAAGCCCCTGGCCCGTGTGAGCCATCTGCAAGATCGATGGCTTCCTGCTGGCCCTGCACTCGTGCTCCTTTCCATCACAGCACTGCCAGTTACAGCCTTAGTGTTTGTTTTCACTTGGCTCTTCTGCCAAGAGCTGCTGGGTTGAACGTGTTGCTGTTGCTCTGCGCAGCTGCCGGGCTGTGCTCAGCCACAGGGTCCAGCAGCACAATCCCAACGGCCACACAATCCAACCAGTGTCTTAATCCTGGGTTTCCTGTGGGAGGAATGGCCCCATCCTCCCCCCGCGCGCTTCCGCTCCTTGTTTGCCTTACTCTATCCCGAAGAGCCCACGAAAAGCTCAAGCTGTGCAAACGATGCATCACCACTACTGCAGCCATTGCAGAGCCATTCCCGCCTCCCTCCCAACCATGTGGATCTTGCCTGAGCATCCAGCTTGTGCTGCAACACTCTGGTGCTCATTTACCTCCAGATCTTGATTCCTAAACTGACTCTTGCTTGAGTAATTAATATCTCAAGGCCAGTTTATGTAGAGTTCCATCCACTTCCTTAAAGGAGCTATTTTTAAGCAGAGAAATATCCAACAGGAAAGCCACTAAAATTCAGGTTCTTCCAGGAAAGCCTCAATTTGCAGGCCGAAGTTAAACTAATGCAGCATCTCACAGGGGCCTCATACAAGGGCAACTCTAAGCTCTGGCACGGTCTGTGCCCAAGCCCATGGCACAGCCCAGGGCTTGCTGGGGGGAAGGCTGCAGTGATCCAGGACTCCCTGGGCTCCTTTGCCCTCCTGCAGCAGACCCTCATGCCTCACACTTTGAACTTAGAGCTGCAGCCAGTTCCTTGGATTCCTGGAAAGCCGCCAAGGTCAGAGCTCCCTGCAGTATCAAGGAAGCAACTGAGGGAGAGGACAAAACCTGCAGGTGGGAGGGTGAACACAAACATGTTGCAAAGCCAGGGCACAAGTCACCCCCAGAGCTGGTGCTGCGCAAAAGCCTCGGTCTCCCGCAGCCAAAAGGGCTTTGGTTTTCCTCTTCTACACTAGGAATTCAGACTGCAGGACAGGTGACTTTTGTTTCCAGGAAGGTACTTCAGTGGCAGCAGTGAGCACACTCCTTGGTGGCAGGAGCAGGCAGAGGGGTGCTCCCTTCCCCAACGAGCACTGAGGGACCATTGAAAGGCTGTGTTATCCTTGGCCTCCACTAACACATCCAGTGCAGTGGGACATGGCACACAGGCAGCAAAACCTGTTCAATGGAGATGGATGGTAATGAGCTTAATCGTTTCCAAGGTTATATATAAATGATCATACAAATATCAGGGAAACACTTTTGCCTGGAAAAGCAGTTAGCGCAGGAAGCTTGTGGCAGGAGAAACTCATCTACAGTGGAAAATCCATCCTGCAGCAGTTTAATGAGCAACTCGTTACATCCCCTTTGTCCCTGGCATCCAGCACAGGCCCCCAGCTTTAAACCCAGTGCTGACAGAGCTCTCTACCTTGCCCCAGATGCATCATGGCATGCTGCTGTTGGGATAACATGAGTGCATCCCTGGCATGCTGTCCTCCAGGTTTGCTCAGGGCCATGGGCTCCCAGGGTGGCAGTCAGTTTGTGACATGCAGCTTGCTCCCCAAAACCCACCAAAGCAACTCCAAAAGTGTGCTCGGAGGGCCATGAGGAGGGGGAAAGCAGAGAGCGAGATGTGCGCAGACAGCACCAAGGGGCTCCCCATGTGCACGCAGGCATGACAGGAAGGATATGGATGCTAATCCCACCCTTTAAGGGGGGCAAGAGGCAGAGAGAGAAAAGCTTTTATCAGAAGGCTCCAAACATATTGTTTGAATATCTCCTTGTAGGCCAAGAGCACAAGGGGCCTGGGCAGAGGGGAGCTGTGGGAGCTGTTTGCACACCTGCCTCTCCCTTATCCCTTCCCCTGTTTTCTAAACAACAGGGATAGAGGGAGAGGACTGGGAAAGAAGATTGATCTCACATGAGAGGCTGCACCCCCTGCTTTTGGCAGATGAAGGGCCAGAGCAGCTGCAGCCTGGATAAAGTGCTGGGCAGGGCTCCCAGTGAGAGAGGGACCCCCAGCCCTCAGCCCTGGGCCAAGGGCAGCAGCCAGCAGGGTGGCAGCAAGCAGAGACTGGAGATTCACCAAGAATTCACATGCTCCTCTCCATTCCCTCATTCAGTGGGGGAGTCCTGGGGAGCTGGAGCTCTCCAGAGGTTTGTCCAAGCTCTCTCTGTCCGAGCACAAGGAGGGACCTGCCCTGCCAGCACTGCAGCTCGGAATCTTTGTGGGATAGCACTAAGGATGACAGAGGATGGCCAAAGGATCCATCTCCATCCCAGGACCTCTCCCGCTGTTTGGTGCCCCCATGTCCAGTGGTCAAGTGGACAGAGCAGGATCAGAGATAACTCGATCTCCTCCTCTTGGTTAAGGAGTCCCCCACCAGAGCACAACACACAAGCTTCAAGCTGCAGGGAGAAGGGCAGAGATTTCTGCCCAGCGCAGCCTCCCACTCGTTTTTGCCATTCGGCAGCTGTCATGGAACAGTGGTGGAAACAAGGATGAAAGCTGTGAATTCCTTCCTAAGTTTCTCCAGAGAATCCAGAAAAGCTGTTTCCCTTCCTCTTCCCACAGGATGGGAATGAGCAAGAGGGCAAACATCTCGTGACTTGCTCTGCTCTTGGCTCAATCCCTGTTCCAAGGAGCTTTGGTAACCCTGGCTGAGCCAGCAGCTCCCTCCCAGGAGCCTGCAGCCAGCGGAGGGAGGGTTTATTTGCTGTCTCTGGCCTTGGGCTCACGCCTGCTGGCTGCAAACAGCTTGGGCAACAGATTTGTCTTTCCTAGAAGCTGGCATCTACGCCAAGCTAAAACACTGGTGGGAACAGGGAAAGAGACGTGGCACAGAGAGAGCTAAAAAACAGGAATAAAGGTTAAAAGGAGATAAATCTTCAGTGTAGATTCCCTGCAAGAAGGCAGTACTTCTCCAGAGCTGACCAAGATCCAAGCCTCCAGTTCATCAACTCACAGCTTGTGCCCCTGTGGCCCAGGAGCTCCCCACTGCTGATTAGTGTGTAAACCCGGAGCCAAGCTCAGAGTTCCCAAGCAAAGCCAAGCACCAAAGAAAGGTCCAAACCTCCCAAGGCCAAGTCACAGAGTTGATCTGCTCTAAGTAGTTTTTCAAGTTACCATAAAAGAGGTCACCAGGAACTGCAAAAGGAAACCAATTTATCATGGGAGCCAAATTCACAGCCAACAGAAGCAGAACGGGCGACATGAGAGCTCAGCCCTCCATAGGGCAGTGCTGTGAAGCACATTTTGAATCCAAAACTGACCTGAATCCTTACAGGAGATGTGACTGCTGCTGGTTGACCACCTCTTGGCCGGCTCCCCTCAGGTTATGTCACTGCTTCCAAGATCTGCTGAACAAGTACCAGTTCCTGTTCCTCCTCCTACATGTCAGCTACCACTAATAAAAGCCAAGTAAGAGCTAAGCAGATGCTGCAATACAGGGCAGGTAACTAAGTGTACAAAACAGGAGAGACAAACACTGAAAACATGTTTGTTTTTGTTCCTAGAAGAACAGCATGCCCCCACATTAGCCAATGAGGTCTCAGCACACTTATTAGACGAGTGCTTCCTCCCTTACTCAAAGTCTTGGCCGCAAGGCAGGCTACACACAGAAACAGACTACTAGAGCTAGATGGGCTCTTCCTTGCTACACAGCCCTGACCAGGACAGGCATTCTGGGCCAGATTTTTCCCCTTGAAGCATTTGCTGAGATGTTGGGCCATGCCCCAGAGTCCAGTCCCATGATTCTCTCTCCAAGGCTGACCACCTGCGTTTCCCCAAGCATGAGCCCAGCTGACTAAGCGGCAGGGTGCTGCCAGAGCTGCCATTACCATGCTGCTGCTAATTACTCAGGGACATGTGACACAGGGCGCAGGAGATTCCCTTGACTGCCTTGAGAAGCCAGGCTTGCCAAAATGAATCACACATACACTGCATGTTCTAACTCACCCACTTCCTGGGCACTGAGGGGGAAAAAAACCCAACTTGTTACAAAACTCAATGGATTCTTCTCGTTTCATACCACGACTGATGCTGTTACCCAAAACCAGGTCACAGCACTTTGCTGCAAAAGGAACTGCTTTCTCACCTGTGCTGGGTTTAAGAGCGCAAGAGGTATCGCAGACATAGGAACAAATCAGACTTTGGGCACTGAACTCTCAGCCATGTGCAAAGCAGAGTCTGCCAGGCTGCTTGTCCTCCAGGAGTTGCAGCCATTCCTGGCTCCAGCAGGTCGAAGCTTGAATAAGATATGCTCTGAAATCTAGAGATGGCAGATTACTGGGAGACAGAGGAATCATCCCTCCACACCTTCCCAGCGGAGAGACTCCCTGCCCTTATCAGGCTCCACGGCTGCCATTGGCAGACGGGCAGCAGCAGGACATGCAGGGAAGAGCTGCACAGTTGTTAGCTCTTACTTGAAGTGCTGCTCCACAACCTTCAGCAAATCCAGTCAAGTCCTATACCTCCATTTCCTTCATCATCAAAAACCCCCAAACGAAACCAAGACTCGCCACAAAAAAACAAACCTAGGACTTTTGCAGTGCTTCATTCCTGATCTTCCCCTTGCTGTGTTAACTCACAGAGACAGCATGTTTTGGAAGTGCAGAGCAGTCGATTAGTGCCAAGCGTCATTGTTTATTCCCGTATTATGGATTTTGACACCTGTTTGCAGTCACACTCGCAGGTCTGGCCTGCCCAGCCCCCAGTCAGCACCCCACGCTTCTCGTGACCGTCTTCTCCTGTTATACATTCCTGTACGAGGCATTTCCAGAGATGACTTTCAGCAAATAAATGGACACATCTCATTCTGACGACCGCTAAGTGGTATTTGTGCTTTGCTGTCAACTCACACCAGACCAGAGCACCCAGGGCCAGGAGGGGCATATGGGTCAGTGGCAGCCAGGAAACAAGCAGATACTGGAAAGGTGACACCACTGGGGCTTCTCAGCGCTGGAAACAGCACAGAAGTGCTGCTATTTGAGAAGACCACTGAGACTGGCACGGAGAGAGAATCATCCCCCCACAGCCCAGGGCACAAGCAGAGGTGGCTGTGAAGCTGTGGTAATGCTTTGGCATCACACTGCAAACCCAGCACACGCATGCTAGAGAAGCTGTCTGGGATATACTCCCCTTTCCCTTACCATCCTGAAGGTGAGGAGAGGTTGGGGGGTCAGAACTCACTGAACCACTGTAAGATGATACTTTCTCATACTGCTGAAGTCGTCTCGGCTGTACTCCAGGGCTGCTGGTTTGCTTAAGAACCTCTTGTCCTCCCGAACCTGAGCAGGACACTTGGAAGGATCTGGTTTCAGGAACATCAGTAATTATAGAACAGGGCTGATGAGGGAGGAGCTCACAGGAATGGCAACACCACTTCCCAAGGCAAGCACTGGGCACAGGGTGTTACAGACTCAGAGTAGCACTGAAACGGAACTCCAGGAAAGCGGCAAGTGGAACAAGCTGTGGCTGCCAACGGGAGCGCTGCTGGCAGTCAGTGAGGCCATCGTTTGGCAGTGCTGCACACACCAGGTCCCAGCTAAGCCTTCCCCACAGTCTCAGTGTCACTGGGACAGCAGCAAGAGTCACCTCTGCTTTGGATGGGGCAATCAGCTCCCCAGAAACGCAGTGGGGGACAGAAAAGCAGCAGTGGGCCGATGCGTCACTCAGGATCACACACACGTGTCTGTAGCCTTCTCTCTGGAGCCAAACACCCAACAGGCCCCTAAGTTTTATTGCTAGGCTGCCAGTGCTCCCAGGTCCAGGAAAAAAACCACAAAACCAGTAGCAAGCCTTCTCCTCTTTGCAGCGACAGATTTAGATTCCATGGGCTAACCAGGTAAAAAAAATAAATCCATCAGCCTGTAAATTTTGTTATGTTTACACTTGGACTCTCAGAAAAGTGCTACTGGTTTTGTAGACCTTAGCAAAATATCCTGGGCACCAGCCATGCTGCTCTAATCCCAGGATGCAGCTGACAGAGAGCAATTGTGCCCAGGCACAAGTTCCGATGATTCAGCAGGGCCAGGGAACACGCGCCAGGGGACTGAGATAGATCGAACAGATCACTGCATCTGCTGTAGCTCCACTTCAACCACGGAGCAGGAAAACAGAGGGGTCCAAGTCTGACTGCACAGATCTCCAAAGGAAAACCTCCAGAGAACATCAGAATCACTTTGCTACACAAATTAGTTCAACACCCTCTCAGGGAACGAGATGGGAATGCTGTTTCCTTACTATTTTTGGCCACATTCACATAGCAAGAGCTGGCTGGAGAACAGAGATTTCCCTGCACTTTCAGCAGTGAAATGAGCAGTGATCATGTTAGTATGATTCTGCCAAGAGTCACAGTGTGCTCTGACCATTTGGATTTCTGCACCAGCCCCCAGAAAACAAAACATTTGAGCAAAGCATTAATACCTTTCATAACATCCTTGTGTCTTTGGCACTGTCCTGAGAGTATAGGGCGAGCTGCAGTGTCCACAGCAAGCCAACAACTAGCGTTTCCCAACACAGCCAGCTGCTGGGAGCCCAGTGGGCTCCCAGTTCATGCTCACCAACAACCCTCTTCCAGAGATCCTCGTGTCCCTAAGTCCCACAACACAACACCTACCTCATAGACATAAGAACCCATGGTCATTTTCAGAGATGTGGGACTCTAACCATCAGCCCTTGTGGGGTTAACATCTTTCAAGGACCAACATTAAAGGTGAAAAGCTGATTTGGCCATTTTCCGAAATGTCCCAGATGGCATTATGACGAAACCAAGAGTTGCATTAAAAAAATGTTTGTAACAAGTCAGGCAGGATAGAGATTTGAGCTTAGGTTCCCATCAGCAAGGTGGCTGCACAAAGCATTGGTTATTTTGAAGCCATCTCAATGGATCTCTCCTCAGCCTGACAAAGCCTTTCCTTCATTAGGCAGGCATGTGGCTCACAGTAAAGTCTGTCTTAACAGCCCATCGAAGAAACACTTCCCCATCAATTCATTTGCCCTTTTGAATCACCAGAGCCATTCCCTGTCTCCATCCCACATCCCTGTTACCAGCTGAACATGCAAGTTCTGTTTTTTGCTATTCCAAGTTCCAGTTCGCAGGCCAGGGAAAACCAGGAAATACAGCACGACGGAAACCATTCTGGTTAACATGGAGGTTACCTGGCCGTGGCTATCCCCCAGCCCAGAGATGGGCTCTGTTTTGACCCAGCACCAAGAGAAATGTTCACACTTCTGGCCTGTGCTTTCATCCTGCCACTTCCTCCTTGGTCATGATTCCCCTGCAAACCACAGCCTCCCCAAAACTCAAACCTTCAAGCAGAACCTGCCCATGAGGTCCTCAAGGAAGTACCCCGACAGTCACATGCACTTTGGAATCCTTTGCAAAGCCAGATGGGAAGACCTGCCCCAAATGACCACAGATGTTCACAAGCTCTTGACTAAGCCTTGGAGGACACAGACATTTTCCAGATACTGTGATACAAACAGTGAGTATTAGAGCATTTCAAGAAGTCATCCTGAAACTGAGATACATCTCAAGTCAGTTCTACTCTGAACCCTTCCTGAAATCAAGCAGGGCTCTGGTGAACGTCACCCCAAAACATATATTTTGGGTAAGATACATTTCACAATCTCCTTGACGAAAAGGACTCATATTGGCATCAATCGTTCCACTCTAAACCCTGCTTTGGGAAAGTAGCTTCCCAGGCATTCTGCCAAGGCAAGCACATTTCAGAGTATTAACAAAAAAGTAAAACTAGCTCTACAGAAAAATCTCATCTGTACTCACTATAGAAATGACTTCTGCTTGTCTAGAGTTTCCCAGAGTCTCCAGAATTACTACAGCAGTGCTAAGCAGTGTATCTCTGAACACAGACACTTCTAGAAAAGCAGAGATTGTCCTGCAGCACCTGATGAGCACCCAAGCAATGAGCACAGCCTGACAAATCCACAGTTTGTTCCTGCTCTAAGCAAGTGAGCCAGTACAAAACACAAACCCCCAACATCTCTAAAATGCCATAGTCAAGGCAAGCCAGCCTGGCAGCAAATAACCTTTCAGGCATAAGCACTGTAACATCATCTCACCTGATTAAAACATAATTTGCATGTCAGGTTCTGCTGTTTGAAGGAGACCAAGAGTCTCTTGTCATGCCAATTCCGCAGTCTCCAAGAACATTTGCACATTTCCAGCTCATGATTCAATAGCCACAGATGAAATATTCTCCAAAAGGCAACAAGATGTACCGTACAAAATACATATTTGTCAAAAAGCATCATACAAAAGAGACAGAGCCCATCAACACCAGGAAGCAATTCCATAAAACAATGCTCTTCTGATCAGTAAAGCCTCATGGGGCTCATTACAAAATCCTCTCCATATGCTGGGAAGATCCTTGGAAGTTTGGGTCTTGAATACCAGAACAGAGACAGAATAACAGCTGCACAAACTTGACACAGAAATCCACAACAGCTGAACACCTCAGACCTGTGCTGTGGCAAACACACACCCGCAGCCAGATGCCGACAGCCTGGGCACCGCTGGAAGCCACACAAAGCGTCCCTGTGTGGGGACTTCAGTGAAGACTTCCAGGCATCACTTCAGAGGTGTGCAGGCAGGACGGTACCTCCCACCGACCACCTCCTCCAAACCCCTATCCCGGCTCTGCCGTGACCCGCTCGGCTTTGTCCAGCACCAGCAGATGTCAGCGGTACCACGCGTGTCGGATCGTTGTGTGATTGGTTACCCGCATGTGGCCCTGGACCTCATGTGCCCTCCCCAACCCAACAAGAGCCAATTTCAGTCATAATCATCAGCGAAATGAAGAAATACTATGTCACTTTGCTTGGACAAGCAAGAGCCAGCTGAGAAGAACAGGATTAGACCACGGTCCTCACAACCTACTTCTAAGGTAACTCATAAAGATCATATTCAGAAACTGAACAAAAATAAGGTATAGAGTTTAAATTTACAATGACATTTACGAATGTTTAAGCTCATGGACAAAAGTGAAACTTGCTAAAAGCAAACTGCTCTTCCCAGGCTCTTCCCTATCCCAAGTTTATAGAAACATACGTAGGGTAAGTGCCTTGGTCAGTTGCCTGCGTGTGCAGGGAAAGGGTTACCTCTGTGGAGCTGCTGTCCTCCTCTGCCTGCTGTCAAAAGCCACCGCTCAGTCACCATGTCAGCACGGAGAGACGAAACCTGGAGCAATCTGCAAGAGGACAGAGTGCGGATTTCCACGGCTGTGCTGAAGGCCAGATATTTATGCTGCTGGGAGCACTGGGCTGGGTCCAGCAGCAGCTCTGAAATTTAAACACACACTCCCTCTACCGCATGCGGTCACAGCATCTGCCCCAGGACTGGGAGGTAGAGCAAACCCCCCAAGTGTCCCAGCAGAGACAGCCCCAACCCCTCATCAGGCTTTCAGCCTTATGTCACCTGCAGTTGGCTGGTGACCCTGAGCTTTTATGACAATACGTGAAGCTGATGCTAGAAAAGGGTCTGTGGTGGCTGTAAGGTGGCTTGTTTACTCAGCTTGGTTAATCCACTTTCAGGAGGCTGCCAGAAAGTTCCTGCAACTTTAATGAACTTCCCTCTCGGGTGGCTGAAACTTAAGGATCTGACAGAGTTCATTCACTCTTCTTGGTTTTCCTGATAACTTTCCATTATACGAATTTCAGGATCACAGCAGCAGTAAGAGACCAATGCTGGAAAAAAATGGGCTTATGAGGCTTTGAACTAGAGGACTTAGAGAAAATATGTCCTATTTTTAGACAGTTATGCAGACTAACTGGACTAAAACATTAAACAAAGATGTTGTGAACATGATGCTATTTGCACCCACGTACCCTTCTTGACATTAGCCAGGCTTAGCTGCTCTTCCCACCCCAATGGAAAAGCCCTGTTTCCTATTGCTGCCCCCAACACAGGATGACCTGCGAAGCAGCCGAGCACCAGCAACAAACCGACGTCACCAGCCCCCACCAGGACGGGCAGCTTGGCAGTGACCTGTGAGTGCTGGGCTGAGAGCAAGCCCCTGGTGTTGCTCGCCCTTCTGGCTCTGACACGGCACCAGGAGCTGCAGCTGCTCTGGAGAGGATGAAAAAAGGATGGAAATCCCCTGCCCCAAAAGCCAAGGCTCCCAGCACAGTGGCCTGAGTGTGGCAGGTGTTCCCTACAGCACCAAGCAGACCAGGTATGTCTAGGAGAGGGTGTGAGATTCAGAAATACAACCCCGGTCCCTTGCACTGGAGCATCACTCTCATCAGGATTGCCCGTTCTTGTGATCAGGGATGTCAAAGTCACGCCTCCCTTGCAGGCAGCGACTGCCCTCCTTCAGAGGCAGGGGCACCAGCTTCTGCCTCAGTGGGGCCATAAAACGGCCCTCAGGAGCTTCACTTTTGCAGCAGTGCATTACAGCCAGAGCAGGTTCCTCATCCCTTCTCTGCCAACACAGAAGATAGTTTTTCTAAACAATCCTGACAAAATTTCTCTTTAACCTTCCTGATGAGGAACAATAATAAAGTCATTCCAGCCCCAGTGGCACATCAGGAAATTGGCTTCCTCCACCTGCAAGTAAAGCCCATTGGTGTAGCCTTGACACTGTCAACGAGGGCTGAATCACACACAGGGAGTGCACAAATCACACCCTGAGCTCTCTCCCATCATAGGCCAGTGCTTTGCTGCTGCTGCTGCCAGAGATCTGACAATTAAAACTGAACAACTGGCTCACCTTGTCCCACTCACAGTTAAATGCCAGGACATGTCCACCACATCTCACACAAGGTATACCTGCACCAGCTCAGCAGGGCATGGAGCGAACCTGCCAGCACATCCCTCCTGGACTCTTCCTCTGATGTCCCTGGCTGACACATGGTAAGTCACCAGGAAAACTCCCACCTCAGCACAGCCTGGAGCACGTTTGTACAGAAGAGGATCCTTTGCCAAAGGCAGCAAGGGATTTGCATGGAGAGGGCTGGTGGAGAGGAGAGCGGAGCAGAAACAAGAAATGGAACATGGGCTGTCTCAACCCACAGGTCACAGGTTTAGAGATCGACACTGCAACCAGCCCTGCGATTCCAACTCAGGAGCAGCCACTGCTCAGCCCCCTCTGTATTGCCACGTGGGATGTTGTCCAGACCCTACAGCACATCCAAAGCTTTCTTGCCTCTCTGCCCACCCAAGCCTGTTCACACGGGCTTTTCCAACACATGGGGGCTCAACAGACCGATTCCTTCCCGAAAAGCAGGTCCTTTATCTGGGATCTCAGGGAAAGTGGGAGCAGAACACGGAGACATGAGGGATGGGGAAGATCCTTCTTCCTTGAGCTGCCCCTCACCAGATGCTCTGCTGACAGACCATCCTGACCCTTTTGCTTCTCCTCCTTCCAGCCCCAGACCCCAGCAGTGCCCCTCACTGGTACCCTCAATCCCCATCCCAACTCCCCTCTTCCACCTCACCCTAACACAGAAGATGGGCACTGTGCCCCTCAGCCTCCTCCCGTGTGGGCCACGTCCCATCCTCTGTCTGCCCTGATTTCCCAAGCAGGAACTACAGCCTGAACCCTCAAGTCACTGCCATCCTCCACGCCCCAACTGCTCGCCCCAACGACCCCTCTGCTCCAACCCCTGTTCCTCACACCTCCCTGCCCCTGTCCCAATCCCTGACCGTCACAGCCCCCGTTCCCCTCACACCCCCCGTTCCCCTCACAGCCCCCTTTCCCCCTCACAGCC